>APFE031644007.1:0-39193 GCA_000404065.3 Pinus taeda | reverse complement strand
CCTTGTATGGCCTCAAACAAGCACCGCGAGCCTGGTATGAAAAACTAACTGAGCATCTTCTGAAACTCAACTTCAATCATTTTGATCTTGATGATGCAACTTTATTTGTCAAAAAAGTTGGCAAAATAGTTGTATATCTTGTGGTATATGTAGATGATCTTTTAATGACAGGGAACAATGAAAGCTACATTGCATCCACAAAGAAGGAATTGGGGAAAAGTTTTGAAATGACTGATTTGGGCTATGTTCATTACTATCTTGGCATTGAAGTAACCCAACATCCAAAGTCCATATTTCTTTCTCAAAAGAAATACATTAGAGATTTTTTGAACAGGTTTGGCATGACAAAATGCAATCCTCTTCCTACTCCATTGGAACAAAACTTAAAGCTCACATCTATTGAAAGAAAGGAATTTGAGGATGCAACAAAGTATAGACAGCTTGTAGGAAGTCTCATCTACCTCACTACTACCAGACCAGACATTTCATTTGGTGTTGGAACCCTCTCCAGGTTTATGCAAAAGCCTTGTGAGGGACATTGGTCTGCTGCAAAAAGAGTTCTAAGGTACTTGAAGGGAACTCAAGACCTTGGAATCAAGTACACACAAGTGGACGACTTCAGCTTGATTGGATACTCTGATTCAGACTTCGATGGAGACAAAGAAACTGGAGTATCTACTTCAGGATATGCTATGAGTCTTGGATCAGGAGCTGTCTCTTGGAGATCACGCAAACAATCAGTTCCAGCAGATTCCACAACAGAAGCAGAATACGTGGCAGCAGCTGAAGCAACAAAAGAAATTGTGTGGCTCAGGAAAATTCTTGAAGATTTGCAGGTAAAACAAGTACAATCAACTCCACTCATGATTGACAACACCTCTGCAATAAAGTTGGCCAAGAACCCAAAGTTCCATGATCAAACGAAGCATATCAATACTAAATATCATCTGATTCGACATCATGTTGAGGCCAAAACAATCCATCTCTGTCATTGTTCCACAAATGAGCAAATGCAGACATCTTCACCAAAGCACTTGGAAGGGAAAAGCTTGAACGATTCAGAATGATGCTTGGACTCACCAACATCCCTTCAGATTAAGGGGGGGAATGTTGACACCTAATCTTCATGATTGGGGGAATTTTATGTAAATAATTAAATTAGGAATGTGAACAATCATCGGGACATGAACTGAACAATCACTCCCTATTGTATATAACAATGACCTACCTATGGAATGATATACGAATCAGTTTTTTGTTTTGTGGAGTTACTGCCTGGCCTGACAAGAGTGATATGACACTCTCTTCATATGGAACTAACTTCGGGTCAATGGATAATGGTATGAGACATTCTCAATCAATTCTTCTTCTTCATGGTTCAACAAAGTAGAGTAGAGCTTAGCAAAGCAGTGCAAGGCACTGATGGCAGAGATAGTACAATCAGACATATAGACCAGCAGATGGAGTTCTCCCTAGTTGAGAGGGAGTGTTAAAATTGGCAACGAGGGCCAAACTCCATGTGGGTCATCTTATTAATGGCGGCTGATATTTTTCTTAGATCCTTCTCATCAAGAGTTGTAGGATTGATCTAAAGATCATCAGCTTCCGATAAGTATTCATGGAGATATGAATTTATTTATGTTTTGGGACAATTCGTCAAGGTCCACCAACAACTAAATAAACCCCACTTGTGCTCAACGTTTTAGTATAAATAGAGGTGGCCTTCAAGTCATTTCAACACACTTGGGATCTCTTCCTCTCTACTTGTCTTTGGGTGTTAGTAGGAGGAGAGATCTTAGGGGATAACACTGCCCTAATCTAGAGGGAGTGCCCTAGGCTCTATGTTGTCCTAATGAAGAAGCCTTAGACGAAGGAGGAAAGGGAGATCTAGCACAGTGAAGGAGGCCTAATAGCAAGCCCTAACGTTGCCCTATGGAGAAGCCCTAACGCTGCCCTATGAAGAAGTAATAATATGTAGCCATATAAATGAAGGAAGAAACCCTAGCCGGAAGTCTAAGGAGAAGAGGTGCCCTAAACCTAGTTGCTACACTGCCTAATGGAGATGGCACCTAAACACTGTCATAGAAGAAGTGCTCTACACATGGAATACCCTTGCTGCCATGAAAGGAAAAGCCCTCATCCCATATGTAGTCATGAAAGGAATACCATTGTTGTCATGGAAGGAATGCTCTCACACGTAAACATTGAGATAAAGAAGCCACACCTTGAGCTATCCTTAATGATGTTCTACATAAGGATGCTCTATCTGTCGTTTGGATTGAATCACAGTCATGAATGATAGATCCAAGTCTTATGATGAATGTTGTAACATTATAGAAAGCATAGTATATTACAACAAGATGTATGGTGCAGCAATATGGACAGCAAGAAGAATGGTGCAACAGTGGGATAGCAATGCTACATGGTGTTGCAATGATAAGCAATGGGACAACAAAGGCAACTTGGTGAAGTAAGGTGCAGCAATGGGACAACAATGCTACATGTTGCTGCAATGATAAGCAATGGGATAGCAAAGGCAACTTGGTGTAGTATGGTGCAACATATGGTACAACAATGGGACAACAATCACAATGGCCAATGGCATATAGTGCACAACGGGACAACAATGGTACAATGGTACAACATGGGACAACTAGTATTTAGTGCAGCAAATTCATGGTGCTGTTATGGTATGGCACGACAACCATGACATTGTGCAGCAATGGCACAATGGTACTACAGCATGCAAGGGGAAACAAACTAACATTGGGACAGTTGTATGGTACTTAGCAGCAAGTACACCAAACATGCAATGGTACAGCAAGCATGCAAGGGACAACAAACAAGCAATGGGACAACTAACCTGGACAACATGGTTCAATCATGACACATGGGACAGCAGTACAGCATTAGGTGCAACAGTCATAAGGTCCAGCATTATGATAATGGGTGCAGCATGGTGAGGTGCACCATGATGATGAGATGCAGCACGGTGATAGGTGAAGGAGTCACCTTGGAGAATCAGTTGAAGCAGCATGTCTTCAACTGATCTCATGTATCATCTTCTTAGAGATGATCTATGCTCTCATCTAGATAAGTCAAAGTGTTGACTTCAGTTGTAAATGTACTATCTCTCTCTGTTGAACTATTGAAGAACATATAAGAAGAATTGATCAAGGGTTTCCCCACATTGGGGTTTGTCCCTGGCTAGTGCCACATCTTGTGTCCTCTTGTCTTGGCTTGTCTTTTGCGATTTATATTTATGTTCTATCTGTAGTTTACTTTAATGTTGATGTGATTGCTAATCTGGAAAAGATATTGAGCTAACTGTGAAAATTGAAATAAATTTCTCTAGCATAGAACATGCCTAAACTTAACACTTTATGAGACCATGAGCTACAATGCTGGCGAGACCAATGATTTATAGACACCTTCATCATTGTCTCTCAAGGGACATACCCACCTGGATGTTCTCGAGTATGACCTTCTAGGACTATTCTTATCTTGGGTTCCCTACCCTCAAAGAATATTGGTACTCTTGCCTACTCTTGTCTTGGATGCCCTACATATCCTCAAAGAGTATCGGATGCCAGATGCTTTACCTAATCCTCCCATTCTTTTTTCCCAAGTGAAGACAAGAATGTTGTGTTTATCTTGTGTCTACATTTCCATTCATGGCCTTCATCTAGACTTACGATTGTTAGTCCTAGTCCAATGCATCACCCATGAAATGGAAAACACAATTGTCACTCCTTTGTAATAAAGGGTGATTCAAAACTCCCTCTTGATCAGGGAACTGTCACAACTCCTTCTTAACTGAGGACTCTTTCCTTCATCAGCAGCTTCTTCTTCATGGGTCCTTCAGCTAGCTTGATCTTCTTCCTTTCTTGATGTCATGAAGTCTTCGATTGAGCTTCTTCTATGTAGGGCACCATCCATCGATCACTTTCCTTCCTGGATTATCATGCCTTGCTTCCTTTGTGGAAAGTGGCTTTCTTGTCATTCATCAGGTTTTCTTGTCATCTTGGCTACTCTTTTGTCATCTTGTCCATGCTTCGGAATATTCTTCTCATGGATGCTTCAATGTACTCGCTAGGTTACATGCTTTGACCTAGTAGCCCATCATGACTTCATCCTGATATTGCTTCAACATTACTTTTTCTTTTGTTGGATGGCTTCTTCATCACGACATCTTCATAGAGTAGAATCAGTTATCTGCACCTTTTATATTTCCAAGGCCTTCATAGGTGTCAAGGGTCCTTTCTTCCTTTATCAGAGTTGTTCTGCCTTCTTCCGGGAGATATCTTTCAAGGCATTTTGTCAGATAGTGATTCTCGGTGATCATGGTCTTCTCCGCATGCTTGATCTCTTTCTTCATTTGCTTCTTCTCAGATAGATAGGTCAACCATCTAATGCTTCTTGTGGAAGCATTCCTTCATTGCATGCTTTATGGACTTGTCACCATTTCTTCTTTCTTCTTAGTCAGCAATCTTATGCTCCTTATGTCAGCATGTTCTTTTGTTGGCCTTCATTGCATTGTGGTACATGCCTTCAAGCATGTTCTTGGTGAAAGAGATTCTTTCATGCTTGATCATGTTATAGAACTATACCCATGACTTAATAATATACAACTGAAAACATGACTTAAACTTTGATGCATACATACCTCATCTTGATCCTCCTTGATCATCCTTTGGTGTGGCCCTTCTTGCTTCATCTTAGCCTACCTACATATCATCCCTTTTCTTGAATCCATGAATGGGATTCCCAATGAGACATCTGCCTTGGTTCACGAATCTTCCTTTGAAGATTCCATCATAGGATCTTAAAGATCCTTGCCTTGCAAATGTTTCCTTCCTTTGATGATTTAGGTCTTCTAAGATTCTTATTATGATCAAGTTTTCTTTCATTATGTATGAGGTCCCATACTAGGTATGCTCCTTCTACAAGAATATCTTGAGCTATATTTGCCATGCTCCTATATTCTAGAAGATATTTCTACTTATGCATTTTTGTTCTTATCATAAATGCTACATCTACATGAGTGTCTAGAACTCTATGTACGTTATGCTGCTAGTTTCTAGAGGGTGATTCTAGTCATGCAATTTAAATTTATTCCTACATGCTCCTATTCTACTCAAAACTTTGAAAGAAGTCTAGAAGTAAAGAGTTTGACCTAGTCATAGTAGAGATCTAGAGTATCTTCCTTCTTTTGCTTCTTTCCTTCTTCTTTCATCTCTTGAGTTATGTGAGCTTCTTCCCTCTTCCTTTCGTTATTGTTGTCCTTCTGAAGCTTAGGACAACTCCTTTTGTAGTGTCCATATTCTTGGCATCCAAAGCATTGGATTTTGGACATGTCTTTGTTGTTTGTTCTTTGTGGACCAAATTTGCCAAATTTACCCTTTCTTTTCGCCATGGTAGCAAATGCTTGCTCCTTTGATCCCGCATCTTCTTTTGCCTTAAGTCTAGTTTCCTCTGTCTTGCATAGAGACCGTATTTCACTGAGAGTGGTTGCTTCCTTCTTGGCATAAATGCTAGATGTGAAGTTTCCCCACTCCTCAGGTAGAGCATTGAGTACAACAGTTGTCATCTCTCTGTTACACATGACTTCTCCAAGCTCTTGAAGTTGATCTCTCTTTTCAGACATTTTCATGAAGTAGGGAGTTATTCCTTCCTTTGTTATCTTCATCTTGTGTAATTCATTCCTTAAAGATATTAAGTGGATACCGAGAATAGCTCTACTAGCTTATCATAAATTTCTTTCGATGTCTCAAACTTGGAGACATAGGGAATGAGAGAGTCTTCGATTGATTCTATCAGAATCCTTTGAGCTCTTGTCTCATCCTTATTGTACTTGACTAAAGCTTGAGTTTTCTCCTTAGCAGGGATAGTGATATTGCCTTTGATGTGCTCTAGGAGTTCATTTTCCTTGAGAAGTAGATCAGTGCTCTTCTCCCATGCAAGAAATTTATTGGTACCTACCAATTTATTGCTTTCCTTGCGAAAAGATATTGATGTATATTCAAAAGGGGACATGTACTTACTTGATAGATTTTGAGATGTAATGGAATTGCTTCCTCCTTGAAGGCTTCGTGGCTTGTCTTACCTAGATCTTGATGCTCTTCAAGTGGACATTCTTGTTGATGAGATTTTCTTGATGACTTGTAGCTTGATGTAGGTCCTGCTCCAATCTTCTCTTCTTTGTAGGTGCCTTTATGTAAGGCTCTTCTTCTAGCTTTGTAGACCTCCTTGATGAATGATGGATTGTAGACCCTTCTTGTTCTTGAAGTGGCTGAGACTTCTATGCTTGATGCTTCAACTTTGTAGATGCTTCTTTTGATGAGTGTTCTTGAGTTGCCCTTTCCTTGATGTGTCACCTACGCTCTAATACCATGTTGAAGAATCTAGGGTTAAGTAGTGTTGTGATGATTCTTCGTTACTTGATAACAATTTGTGATGTACTTTTACAATTTATCTTCTTCTTATTATTAGTATGTCTGTTTCATCAAACTAATACCAAAACAAAATAACAAGAACACAAAGTTTGGCACTCTCCCAGGGACAAACCCTCTCCATTCTTGAGAGGGAAACCCTTTGTAAGATTTCTCTTATTGAAGCTTCTTATTTGAAACACTGCCAAACCCTTGACTATGTGATCCTCAAAGCACAAGTCAAATCCTTCCTCTTTCTGCACTAAAGCTTCCGACACATGGACCTCTATCTTTCAACACTTTTGCTCCTTCGTACTTTTTCCTTTTCTATTGCTTGTCTAAGTTAGGAAACCCTAGAATATTAGAGCTTCTCTACTTCGCTATAAGGAGGACCTTCTTCTCTTTCCTTGGAGACCTTGTAGACCTTGTTATACATTCAAGTGAGGTCACTTAATATGCTGCCTTTATCTACTATCAAGTCTGCAACAGTCTACTTCTGAAATCTTCGCACATGTGGACAGAAACCCTAGAACTATCTCCTCTTCCTCGTTGATCTTTCCTCCTTTCTTCACTGGATGGGGAGGCCTTATAGGCCTAGTATGTTAGCCCATAACAGAGATATTTTGCCACTGTGATTTCCTGTTGTAGTAACCGCAGGCAAACCTTTATTCCTCCACACTTGTGATTGTGTTAACACCTGGAAACTGTCTTCTTGCCCTCGTTGTTTTATCTCCTTAACACGTTGTCCTCATAACCCATTTTCTTGCCTTTTTCTTCGTCTTACTTCATCCTCCTTGCTTGCGGATTTCAAAGCTTGATTGTGTGTCAAATGAGGAGTGGACAACCTCTATAAATAGAGGTTTGTCCCTCCTCTTTTAGGTCGACTTGACTGTCTTCTAGGCCGACTTGATAGTTACATTACATTTCATTTTTATTGCTACTTGTAGACTTCGTTGGTGCTAGGAGAGGATTTGACTTATCTTGGAGGTGTTCCCATGACCTTGTACATTGACATGTGTGATTGTGTGAACACCTGGAAACTGTCTTCTTGCCCTCGTTGTTTTATCTCCTTAACACGTTGTCCTCATAACCCTTTTCCTTGCCCTTTTCTTCGTCTTAATTTGTCTTCCTTGCTTGCAGATTTCAGAGCTTGATTGTGTGTCAAATGAGGAGTGGACAGCCTTTATAAATAGAGGTTTGTCCCTCCTCTTTTAGGCCGACTTGACTGTCTTCTAGGCCCACTTGACAGTTACATTATATTTCATCCTTTATTGTTGCTTGTAGACTTCGTTGGTGCTAGGAGAGGATTTGACTTATCTTGGAGGTGTTCCCATGACCTTGTACATTGACTTCATGTAACATGCCCTCAAAGGGTCTTATCATAATTACATTTTGACTTTGATTTTCTATAGGCACAAAAATGTGCTTGACCTCTTTTCAATGAGCAAGAAACTCATTAACAAATATTACAAAAATAATTTCTCTTTTAAATACAAATATCAAAATTACGTTTATGAAGACCTAGCCTAGTTACATTTCCTTCAACACAAGGGTTTGTCCAGAGTCGACAGACCATGAAAATGCCTCAGTTCAACCTTAGACAAGCCGAAAAGCGTCAGACATGATTATGTGAGTATGGAACAATGATCGAGGAGACAACATTAAACTAGTGGTGTTCTGATTTTTCTCTGTTCCAAATACCATATCAAATCTTGTGAGGATGAGATCGAGAGGTGTGAAGTGTTAACTCTAATGTGTGGAGCAATCAAATCAAAAGACCTCAAATAAAAGATTCAAAGGACAACGAATCTTAGAAGGTGATCAAAAATAGTCAAAAATGCCTCAATCCGTGACAAAGCCAGCGAAGGTGTCTTCAATAAGTTTACTAAGGTATGTTTGCGTTGCAATCCCTAGATCAAAAGGTATGTATTATTTCTCTTAGTGATTTTGGAGGAATACACTGATGCTCTTTATCAAGAAATAAAGGGATAAATTATTACATAGGACTGTGAGCTAATCTACAAGTTTAAAAAGGTACTTGTTCTTAATTTTCCATTGTTCTATGTTGTTACAATCACTTTAGCCCAATTCTTTTCTTCAATTAGGAATCACTTTCAAATCAATTTAATCTTCTAGTGACAAATAGCAATTGTAGATAGAACAGTAAATGCAATGTACAATAGAAGACAATCAAGAGCAATAAGAGACACAAGATTACCCCACAAGGGGGGAAACCCTATCAAATTTTTCTTCTTACATTGTCATAAAATGTTCAACAGAGAGACAATGAATCAATTCATCAACATAAGAGTCCAAGTCGATTCTTTGACTATCCAAGAGATCTACCATCCAATATCCAATAAATAAGCCTCAAAGTCAAATTTACTCAACAAGTGAAATCTGGTCAAGGTCAACACCAGTCAACAGCAACAAATGATGCCCTAACTAGTCAACATTTACTGGTCAAATCAGCTACAAAAATATCTGTCTTGGAAGCAGAAAATTCGGCCTCTTATGCTGGCCAAAGTCAAGCCAAAATAGTCCCAAAAATGCCTCCAAAATTGTTCAAAGTCAAAGTCAACTTCAGTGGTCAACCATGGTCAAAAGTTCCCATAAAAGTTTGATCTCTCCACTTTAAAACTCAGTCTCCAAAACAAATCCAAAATCCCAAGTCAAACCACTCCAAAACTCCAAAAATTCAATGTTGGTCAAAGGATGGTAAAAGACGGATTTCTGCCCAATCTAAAATTCTCTCTCTCCAACTTGCACGTGTGAAAGAAGACCTGCAAATTCAGACTTCTACAAACCTCCAAGAGAAGAAGAAGATGTGTGTGATGTGTGTCCAAATGAGGTTTCCTTGACTTGTATTTATATGTGACTTTAGAGACCCCATTTTGTCTTTAGGTCGACCTGAACTTGTGTCCTTGTGGGTTTTCACATTAAAAATATATTTTTTCCTTGACCAAATTAAATTCTTCCAAGGGAAAAGAGGGACTTCTCTGGATGAGGAAGGTTGTCCAAACTAGGGAATTTGTCCCTAAGTTGCCAAATTAACACTCCCTCTTAGCTAGGGAGAAATTTCCAATTGCAACATATGTCCCATCTCAAATGTCTCGTCATCATCAAGTCAAATTTCGTCTCCTCTCATCTTTGCTCATTTGTTGAACACTCTTGAATCTAAAAGAACAAGAATTTAACATCATAGGGTAGCTCAAGCTACTACCCTCTATCCAAGGACAATAAGTGGAAGATGACTTACCACAAGGGTAAGGATCACACTCTATCCTATTGACCTACGACAATATACAAGATACTACTTACCATGAAGTAAGGATCACGAACTATCCTATTGTCTGTTGATCTTCCCAACTTGATCCTCAAGATTCAGTTGGGGAACACTTGCTTCCGATAACTTGAGCGGGATACTACTTGCCATAAATGGTAAGAATCGTGCCTAACTCAAGCAACCAGCACCCATTGGCCAGATGGGTGAGAAACAATCCCAATAAGCCCAACTTGTGGGTAGGATGCAAACTGGGGTATACTCTGTCAAGTGCAATGAGGGACAACAAGCAAGATACGACGTACCATGGAAGGCAAGGATCACAAACTATCCTATTGTTAGACAATAAGAAGGATACCACTTACCATGAAGGTAAGGATCATAGACTATTCTATTGTCTAGAGTTTCCTCAACCCCAGGAGCTCATTGGCTTAATTCCTCAAATAGGGGGGAAGAGCATAGCTCAGTGTTCTTGATTAGCCAGGACCCTTACTTGGGAGGGTCACATCCATTAGTCCAAGTTGCTCTCTAAAGACCAAGAACTTCCCTTTCAGCAAAGCCTTGGTGAGTATATCTGCTATCTGCTCATCAGTCGAAACGTGGTGACGCCTCACTGCTCCTCTCTACACCATATCTCGAATATAGTGATACCTGATCTCAATATGATTGGACTTGTCATGGAACATGAGATTCTCCACTAATTGGATCCCACTCTTATTGTCATAATATATCGCTGAAGTATCCAGGACCTGCTCAAACAACTCTTCAAAGAGCTTCATCAACCAACTGCCTCGCAACTAGCCATGCTAGCACCAATATACTCTGCCTCTGTCGTACTCAAATCTACGGACTTCTACTTCCTTCTCATCTAAGATATCATGGAAGAACCCAAAATAAAGTAGCACCCTAATGTAAATTGCTTGTCAATAACATTTCCAGCGCAGTGAACATCATAAAACCATGAAGTCTCACACCTCTCGCAATATATCTCACACCAAGATTAATCATCCCATGCAAATATCTTATCACGTGCTTGGCAACAACCCAGTGTGCATGAAGAGGCTCAATCATGAATTGACTCAAATTGTTGACTACAAAACATATGTTTAGAAAAGTGTTCACAAGGAACATCAATGCCCCAATCCACTGTCGATAGTCAGAGGGGTTCACTAACTTAGGTCCAGTAGAATTTCCAAATAACTTTATGAATTTCATTTCCATTGGAGTGGCCAAGGACTTGCATTCTACCATTCCAAATCTATAATAATTTCACCACATATTTTTCTTGAGAAAGGAAAATCTCAATGGGTCTTTACGACGCTTCTAATCCCAAGAGGTAATGCATCAAACCAAGATCCTTCATTTCAACTCAAGGGCCAACTCCCTCTTACACTGAAGCATCAAAGGCTCACTACTTGTCAAGAATAGATTGTCAACATATAAAACCAAAATCAAAGGCATTCCTTGGACCACCTTGAAGTAGAGGTTTGGGTCAGCATTGCTTCTCATGAATCCAAGCTTCACCAAGTAACTATCAATGCGGGCATACCAAGCTTTGGGGACTTTCTTCAAGCCATAAAGTGCCTTCTTCAACCTACAAACATGAGTCTTCCTGTCCTTCACTTCAAATCCCTGAGGTTTCTCAACATATACTTCTCCCTGTAGTATGCCATGAAGAAATGCAATCTTCGCATCCATCAGGTGAAGGGTCCATCCTTGACTAGCATTAGGGCAACAATAGAACGAATAGTAGTGTATCAGGCAACTAGTGCAAATATGTCATCATATTCTTCTCCCTCTTTCTGGGAGAAACCTCTAGCCACGAACCTTGCTATATACTTCTCAATGCTTCCATCAGTTCCATACTTGATTTTGTATAGCCATTTCAAAGTCACAACAGATTTTCCTTTGGGTCTCAGTACAACACCCCATACATCATTCTTCATAATAGACTCATACACTTTGGCCATGGCATCCTTCCAAACCTGCTCTTTCAGGGCTTTTTCAAAAGTGGGAGGCTCAGCCTGGATGATGGTGCTCATAGCTACAATGTATTTCTAGTACAAACTTGGCTTCTTGCTTTCTCTAAAGGTTCCCTTGGCAAGAACATATCTTTTGGCATCTTGTAATGTATCACTAAGCCAAAAAGGTCTCTTTCTGGTGTTGAGAAATCTAGGGCATCGAGATTAAGTGATTCTCTTCATTAGATGACTGCTTGTGAATGTTTTTTACTTTCTTATATTAGGATCTTCTTTTACTTAGATTATTAGTATTCTTCTTCATCAAACAGTTATCAATGCATAAACCATAAAGAGACAAGAGACACAGAATGTAGGCTATCAGCTAGGGCCAAAACCTCTCCCACTTGAGAGGAAAACCCAAAAAAGATATTCTTCTTATAGAGACTTCAATTGAAAAATACCAAGACCAAAACCCTTTACCTATTTGCCACTCCAAGACCAAGACACAAAGCTTCCTCTTCTTCCTTGACTCAACGATAGTCAAACCCTTTGCTTCTCCTTCTTCTCAGCTATCCTTCAGAATTTCGGCCCCTTGGTTTACGTATACAACTTTTGGTTCTAGATCAAAAACCCTAGCTCATATAGTTGACCAACTTTGACCCTTAACTATCTTCACTTTAGAAGGAAACTTCATCTTGATAACTCGGCTTCCCTTTCACTTGTCCTTTTCTTCCAATTCAGTTACCTTAGATGACTCTAACCTTCTCGACCTTCCTACAGTAGATGATCCCAAGCTTCTTCACACGTGTGATAGAAGAACAACCCTAAAACAAACCCGAAAATGATGCTTAAGGACTTCACTCTTATTCCTCATCTCTTTGCTGGTGATAAGGCTCCTTCCCAAATGATCTTCGCACTTCTTGATTTCAGACTTGCTTGACCAAAAATATCTACTCCAAATGAAATCTGAACTGCCTTATTTATAGATGTTTCCTCATCAATTAGGCCGACTTGTTGGAGGGTGAGCCGACATGTCATTTTGTGAAGACCTTTTAATCCATCTTGTAGCCGCCTTGTAGGAGGTGTATGTCCTTGGCCTTGGAGGGCCTTCTTATACATTTAATGACTCATACAAAAATCTAACATACCCAAGAAGGGTCCTTTATACATGACACTGACTCTCTTTGACTTTATGACCAATCCTAACGGCTCACAACAGGAGCCATTACTAGAAATAGAATTCCTTGCTCATGAAATCCATGAGACAAGCATTATAAAAATAAAAATAAAAAATTCTTCTTTACATCAATTACATAAAATCACATTTACACATGTCATTATGAAGACAGAACCTAGTTACACTTTTCAACACTCCCTCTTAACTAGGGACGTATTCATAATGGTACTTGGTCATTCTCAATCTGAAGAATTCTCATTAGAAGAGTCGGATTGGTAACCCATCTATTTACCATCACATTAACCAACATTGTCACATAGCAAGGCCTTGACTAACACCTCTATCTCTCCACAAGATCTGAGCACAATGCTGTGAAGACCAATGATGTATAGACACCCTCATCATTGTCTCTCTCGAAACACACCCCACCTGGGTTCTCAAGGTGTGTTCCACCAAGACAATTCTTATCTTGGATTCCCAGACATCAAAGAATATCGGTCCTCTACGACTACTCTTATCTTGGATGCCCTAACTCATCCTCAAAGAGTATCGGATGCTAGATGTTTACCCAATCCTCCATTTTGTCTTCCCAAGTTAAGACAAGAATGATGTGTCTATCTCTCCCTCTTAATGAGGGAGGACATACCTATTCCAATGAAGGAATGTACTCATTCCTACTAAAGGAATGTACCTCGGCTCCCTCTTGGCTTAGGAATTTTGCTTCCAAGTTTCTTCCAAGTAAGAAACTTGTTCCAGGCTCCCTCTTAAATAGGGACTTACAGCAGCTCCTCAGGTGCAGATGATGGGACAACTAGCTACTTGAAGAATTCCTCCTTGGGATGTCATGAACTTCTTTTCGTTATCTAAGAGTCTTCATGTTTAGAACTTCTTCATAGGGCACAGACCATCCATCACTTTCATCCATGAGTCAATCATGTCATCATCGGAAAGTGATCCATCTGTCCATATATGGCCTTCCTTCATGCCACGCTTCCTTTTTCATGTCATGTTTCCTTAAGGATCTTTCATCCTACTACATGGGCATCAGTGGTGGAAGACATCCATAGATATTCCCTCAACAATCCTGCATTAGCCCATCCAAATATTTGTTCAAAAATAATAAATGAAAAATTAAAATTACCTTTTTGATGGTCTTGTTGTCGCACAGATTGTCACAACAACGCTCAGACTGGGGGCTGTCACCCTGATCCCCGATCTCTCCGTTTAAGCCTATCTCCCGCGGCTAAGGGGGGTAGACCCTATGGGAAAATGGATGACCAACTGAAGACCAGTTGGGTTGGGAGACACGAGGAAACAAGCACTAAATTAATTTTATTAAGTTAATAGACCAGTGCCTTATGAAATAAATGATTAAACGATTATTTATCAAATGCTGCAAGAATATGAACTCATTAACAATCGTTTACCATCAAATAACTCAAACAAAGATTAACTTTTATGATTTATCAAATGTGAGATAATCAATAAATGCTCAATGGCTTAACGATGATCCAGCAATTAAACTTCAAAGAAAAATTAAATGCTTTAAATGATCATAAAATTTAAATGCTGACAAGCTACCACTTTCATATAGCTTTAAGTGCGTTCAGCTATAGAAAAATGGACCACAAAAAATGAATTTCCAATTTTTTTTATATTTTTATTATTTTATTTTTTTGTATTTACTTTAAACAAAATTAAATCTAAACTAAACTTAATCAAAATCTAAAAAAACTAAAGTCTAATCTAGAATCTAAAAAATAACCTTTTTTATGATTTTAAAATTCTAAACAAAACTAACTAAATTTAAAACAAAATTAAACTAAACTAAAAAAAAACAAAGACAAAGCCTAAAACTAATTCTAAATGAAGTTTAAAACTGAACAAAAAGAAAATCAAATTTTTATGATTATTTATATACATATATATACGTTTTTTTTTCTTTTTTTTTAATTGTAAATTTAAAATTCAAATAAAACAAATGTTAAAGCAAATAAATCTAAAAAGTGATAATTCTAAACTAAAACTACGCTATATAGAAATATACGCACAAAAAAAAATGAAAATGAAATTGAAACGCCTAACGTCAGGACCCTAAAAAATACGACTGCATATAATGATGCCCAGCCACAAATGTTAACGCTGTAAAAAACAAAATCGAAATCAAATGAAAATAAACGTTAACCTAACCAGCTCGACGCATACGTAGTGATTGAAAAGAATGAAAACCGTAAATGTCTGGTTGCTTATTGTCTTGTGCAAGGGATTGATGAGTGAACAAGAGACTTCGATGGCAGATTGTTTGCAGGTGCCTGGAATACGCAGATCTGGCAGCGATGGGACGGGAAGGAGAGCAGAACGCTGGTTCGATGGGTTTCACGCAGGAGGGTGAGCGTTTGACAGCAGGATGAACAGTGCTGGCAGTTGGACGAGGAGCAGTAGACATGGCTAAAACAGCAGCGTGTGATTTGCAGGTGCATGGAGTGATGGAAGACTGAGCAATGGACACCGGAGGGAGTTCTTGGAGGGATGCTGCAGGGTTGGTCACGTTTCTTTTTTATATTGTTTGTTGGCTTTATATATATATATATATATATATATATATATTTTGCAGTTGCAAGTTTTAATGAGCGTGGAGATGAATGGGTCCACGGCAGAAAAGAAATGGCAGTTATAGCAGTCCAGAAAAATTCTGAAGTCTACCAGAATAAGAAAAACACAGTCGGAGGGAGGATACGCAGAAAAATGAAGAGGTGCAGCGATTCCCTTTTAGCGTACAAGCTGTGTTGGAAATTTATGGGAGCACATAAAAAATAAACTTCCTGCAAATAATGAAACCCAAGTAAGCAGATAGCTGAAACTCTTTAGATAGAATGAAAACCTATACTTGCAACCTGAAATCAATGAAACAAGCAACCAAAACCTGAAAACGTAAAAAATAAATGAAACCCTAAGAACCAGCTAAAATTATTTATAGCTTTGTGACTCTACGGAAGCCAGATTCATCAATGATCCACAAAAATACTTCAAAATTTCAAATTTACTATAAGATGCTTTTGAAAAACTCTCATGCATTCATAAAATAAACTTAAATGATAAAACCAGGATCGAAACTGGTTGGACTCAGCAAGAAAATGCTTTGTGGGAGTTGGCTGGTTCAGCCAAGAACTTCCCCAAATGCCCACTGATTTCTTCAATAAGGGTTTCCTGCACAGCTCACTTCAACCATCAATAAAGAGGGAAAAAACAGTACTAGATTCCAGATGCAATGGAGATACCTGCCATTATTTCAAAAATTCTAATACCATTCAAACCCTAGCAAGTGAAGAAGATACCTGTGTTCAACAATACTCTACATCAAGCTATTACTAATAGCTGAAAATAAAAATATGCAGAAAATAAAACAGCTCACAGCACTTCAAGAAAGTAACACCAACAAGATTTCAACCCCAAAGTCTTTCTTTATTTGCACCAGAAAAAGTTTACAAGAGAGCTTCCTTCAGCACAAGACTAACAGATCGAATGACCTCAAATGACCCCTAGCACCCTATTTAAAAGAAAAAATCCCAACCGCTAGTTCGAGTGATCCATGTCAAAATGATCTCGACCGTCGATGAGGATCAAGATATCTCTTAATCTCATCCGTCGAATTTTTAATGCATTAAAAAATTGAAATTCTGCATTTATTTACGCAAAAATTATTATTTTATTATTTTTTAAAGTTTTTATTCTATTATTATTATTTATTATATATTATATTATTATTTATTATTCTTTTATTTTTTATTGTTTTTTATCTTTTTATTTTTTTTTTCAATTTTTTAATTTTAAATGGATCCTCGAACTTAGCCTTTGGAAAAAACACACTAGGACCTAGGACTTAGGACTTATGAGGGGATTTAAAACATTTTCTAACCCTCGAACACTTTACATCATGACTTTTACAGTTTTACATTTCAAGGGGGAAAACCCATTTGACATAGACCCTCATAGACCACCCAGTTCTGCGACCAAATATAATCTAGCAGATTAACACACTAGGATTCCTCTAAGATTCTAATGACAAAATTCATTTCGGCTTTGGGGTTAGGCTGAAGGAAAACTCTGCCGATCATGGATCAGTGAGACAAAAAACCTTCCAGAACATAGATTATCACTAGAAAATTAGATCCACCTAGGCAATTTACATACATGACTCAGCTCTGCTAAGATTATTTACAATTTACATATGCAGTCTGGTTTACAACATAATATGATCAAGTCGACGATGACTGTCGAATGGCGCGGACACGTCAATCAAGCGCTACCCTTTTCGCGAAGAAAAAAGGGGGTGCACTGCTATGGTAGTTGACACGTAGTGGTCAACAGGTCTTTCACATGACATCTCCTAATTTGCATTAGCATCCTGCATACACATTGACATATCTCCCAAAGATATATATTGTCAAGGGTCTCTTTCTTTTCAAACTCCATCAGAGTTTTCATATCTTTCACGGAGATATCCTAGTCAAATTTTGTTAATTTAAGGTGTGTTCTATGCTTGGAACAATTTATTTCAATTTTCGTAGTTAGCTGAATCTCTTTTCCAAATTAGCAATCACATCAGCGTTAAAGTAAATTGCAGATAGGACATCAGCATAGATCGCAGAAGACAAGCCCAGACAAGAGGACACAAGATGTGGCACTAGCCAGGGACAAACCCCAATGTGGGGAAACCTTTGATCAATTCTTCTTATATGTTCTTCAATAGTTCAGCAGAGAGAGAGAGAGATACTACGTATACAACAAAAGTCAACATTTTGACTTATCTAAATAAGAGCATAGATCATCTCTAAGTAGATGATACATGAGTTAGCTGAACTAAGTTGAAGACATATTGCTTCAACAGATTCTCCATCACCTTGTTGCACCTATCATTGTGTTGCTCCTCCTCATCATGTTGCACCTCACTGTGCTACACCATGCTGCACCCATCACCACTATGTTGCACTTCATTACATACTCCCTTCACTGGGCTGCACTCGATAATTATGTAGCACTATACTGCTGTCTCTAACACCATGCTGCATTCAACTGTTGCATCTAGATATGTAGCTACATCCATAGGTTGTATCTTAACATGTTGCATCAACAACTGTAGCCAACCGTAATGCTTCATCAATATTATCCACTATGTGACCTTGTTGTCCCATGCATCTTTGCAGCACCATGTATCTTTGCAGCACTATGTAGCCCAGTTGTCCCATGTATCTTTGTTGTACTAGTTACCTCATTGTCCCATGTACATTGCTGCACTAGATACCTTGCTGCCCCATGTACATCGTTGCACTAGTTACCTTGTTGTCCCATGTGCATTGCTGCATTAGATACCTTGTTGTCCCATATACATTGTTGCACTAGTTACCTTGCTGTCCCATGTACATTGCTGCACAAGATACCTTGCTGTCCCATCTTCCTTTGCTGCACCATGTGACCTTGCTGTCCCATCTTCCTTTGCTGCCAACACACCATACAAACGCTTTTGTTTGTCACTTCATTACTGCTGTAATTTCTGGGACTGGTTAGGGCACACAACAGTCCCTAACCATCCTCAAATCTGGCCCAGTATTTTCCTTATGAAATGCAGCCTACCCTAGTGTGAATAGACCTCATTTAGATGACTGTCTAGGGTATTATAGGACAACAGCTAGAACTTCCTTAGGACAACATCTAGGGCTTCCTTAGGACAATGTCTAGGGCTTCCCTAGGACTGTGTCTACGGCTTCTTTAGAACTACGGCTAGGGCAGATTGTTAAGCCTCCTTTCCTCCTGCGTCTTAGGGCTACTTCCTCCTAGATTTCTCTCACACTAAAACCCAAAGCAAGTGGAGAGAAATCAAGAGAGAAGTGTGTGTGAAATGACTCTCAAGTCATCTCCTTTTATACTAAAACGTTGAGCACATGTGGGTGTTATTTAATTGTTGGACGACCTTGACGAATTGTCTAATAACACAAATAAATTCATAACTCCATGAATATTTATCGGAATTAGATGATCTTTAGATCAATCCTACACCTCTCGATGAGAGGGATCCAAGAGAAATATTAGCTATCTTGAATAAGATGACCCACATGGAGTTTGGCCGTAGTTGCCAATTTTAACAAATCTTCTTGGTCTTTGGATGTTGATGGTCTTTTTCCATGATTGCATGTCCCACAATCTCTTCCTTTCTTCACACATTTCATTTCTTGGAATTTCCAATCAGAATTCCTCGAGTTGTTGTCAACCACCTAATATTATATATGAGGACATATTATGTTGATTTCATCTAGACAATGTGTGGCTCATGCCTCCTTGCATCCTTTCAAAGGAGGACATCCCTTTTCTTTTGATCATGCTCTCGAGATAGAGCATTGATCAATGTTACCTGCAACCATATGACATGACTCTTCAATATTGAATATAAGCATAAATACCTCATTTTACTTTGGGTCATCCAGAGTTCCTGCGACAACTTCCCTAATTGAAAGAGCTTCAATCCCTTGATTTGCTTCACCTTTTATGTCATCATAACATCATCCCATGAATTCCACAAGTTTGGAATTCTTGATGAAACACTTGCTCCCTCTCTTGATCGGTGGACTTTATGATGAAGATTCCATCAGAGAATCTTGAGGATCTAGAGTATCCCCATCTAGCAAATGTTTCCTTTTAACCTATGTTGCACAGGTTCTCGAACCCGGGGGTGGGATTCTCGAACCCGTCCCAGGTTCTCGAACCCAAGTACCGGATTCTTGTACGGGTGCTTCTGAGAAGAACCCATAAGAACCGGGTTCTTCTATGAAGAACTAGGTTCTCCATTAAAAAAAATTGGGTTCTTTTGTCTTGACAGGTACGAAGAACCCTGATGATGGGTACTTGGAACCCCAAAATCGGGTTCTTTAAAGTTCATTTTAGTTTTCACTTTTGAATTTTCAATTAATTTAATGGGCTTCCCCTAATATTCCAAGTAGCTAGTTCTGCATCTTTTGAGAGGAATTTGAGTACTTATGCCTTTATCCATTCAGTAAAGAGAAATAGGTTGGGCTCAAAGAAGGCAGAGAACTTAGTGTACATTCATTGCACACTTTGTCTCATATCTCAAAAAGATCTTGCTTACAAGGAGGGTCCTTTCAAAAGATGGGGCCAATACACAAATGATGCTATGTGTGTGGGCAAGGAGATACAACCAGATGGCCTTATTGAGCTAGCTCCAGTTGCTATGGATGAGAAAGAGCCTCAAGATGAGAGTGATTCCTACGTGGAGAGCATGCTAATTGAAGATCTAAGTGATGTTGATGACATGGCTTGAGGAAGCCATTGTTCACCATTAGCTATTTTTATTTTAGTATTTTAAAATTTCCTAGTTTTGTTTAGAGATGCCTCAAGGCAAATTTTGAATGTAGAATGACAATGGACATTATATCATGATTCTTACTAATATGTAAACTCCAATTTGCACTTGATATAACACTAGAAATTTTGAAGTTTCATTGTGAATGTTGAATGTTCAATGATGTGCATGTTTAAATATTTAAAGTTTAAATCATAAGTATTTTAGTTTTCTTGTTTAAAGTTGAAAAATATACAAATTCACTTATATTTTAATTTATAAAATATAATATCTATATATTATATATATAAATTATAATATACCCCCGACGAACACACGCACCCTGTTTCAGAAAATGACGTGCCCGTCCCCGTCCCCGTCCCTGAACCCACGTTTCCTGGCAACATAGCTTTTAACTGATGTATGATGAGTTTTGACCTGGATGACCTTTTTTCCTTTATATAAGTGCCACGTATGTTTCCAATGTTGGAAAATGTAACTAGGTTCAGTCTTCATTTAATGTATCAGAGTCATCTTGTAATATATTTCTCAAAAGAAAAGCAAAAAGAATTTTATTATTATCTTATTTGACTTATTAAAGCATGGGTTTCATGCTTGGGTCAAATGTATTGGTCGAGCCTCCATTGTAGGCTTTAGGGTATTGTCAAAGTCAATTTGTGAAGACTCCTCCATCAAGTCAAAGTTTCCTTGTTGTCAAACAAATCTTCACCAAAGTCGGCCTACCAATCGGTCTACAAGTCGGCCTAACATTATGTGGAGACACCACTCTTCCAAGTACTCATGTCGACTTATTATCTATAGAGAACAGCTATAAATAGGAGTGCAACCTTCAACCAAAATCACAGAAATGAACTCGTGAATCTCAGAGAGAAGTCCGAATTTCAGAGAGATATGTTTCGATGTTATTATAGCAGACAAGTTCGGATAATCTCAGACTTTGGTGCAATTACAGTCAACCTCAGAATGGTGATGCAAATTGCAGTTTGGTATTACCACAGAAGTCGTATGCTAACATAGGTTTTGATGCTAAGTTGCACGAAACGGGGGAAGCGAAACGAAACGCGGGAGCGAAACGAAACGCGACCTCCCCAATTTTGGGAAACGGGGGGAAACGCGTATTATATATATTATTATATTATATATTATATACTATATATTTATATATATCTATATTTAAAACATTTAAAAATTATTATATATATATGTGCAATCATAATGATGAGAGAATGAGAGGCACTGCTATTTTAAAACTTTAGAAAATGGTTTCTAGATGTGATTAGAAACCTAAAAAAAATTAAAATTAATTAGAAAAAAAAAAAAATTAAAAACAAGTGTTATTTTGTGGGGAAACGGGGCCCGTACGGCGTGGAAACGCATTTCCGTCCGTGGAAACGTGTGGAAACGCCTGGAAACGTGTGGAAACGCGCCCGTACGGACGGAAACACGTTTCCACGCCGTACGGTACGCGGAAACGCGTTTCCGTTTCGTTTCCGTACGGAAACGGACCCTAGACCCACGTTTCCTGCAACTTAGGTTTGATGTTATTTCTGTCTCGGAAGGGCTTGGTGTTACAACAGCAAAGGTCTCAACACAAGTTTGTCTCAATGTTAAACATAGTGATGAGGGTTCACAACAGTGATGAAGATCTCGGTATATTTACAGTGATGAAATCTCGGTACTGTCTCAATGAATTAGGTACAAGATCTCAATGCTATAACAGTGATAAGGCTGCCACAGAGACAAGAATTTGGTACCCTCTCAATGACAAGGATGTGATGCTAACAGAGATGAAGGATGACTTGATGGAGGGATTCTAGTCCAGTTTGTAAGTGTTTTGGTCATCTCATCTTGAATCTAATGAAGGAAGAATTTGTGACTCGGCTTTCCTCTTGAGGGGGGTTTTTCCTTGATAGCGTGCCTATATCTTGTGTTCTCTTCTATTTGTTGCTTGGCATTAATCTCGATGATAAGAAAAGATAATTAAGAGAGAAATTAAACTTAAAGAAAATCGGCCTTTGTGCCTAGCTTTCACTTGGCCTCTATGCACTCACAACTTGGCTCTGGCCAATTGGCCTCCCCAACAACTGCGCCTCCTTCTCACTTCAGCAATTCAACCTCTCCAATTCCCAACAAATCGGCCTCTTGGAAACACCCCGAACTTATCTTTGTATTCTTCTTCCTTCTCCTCAATCAAACTGAGCTTCACACTCCAAATTTTCTCTCTCCTCATCGAGAAAATCGCTTCCCAAAAGTGTTGCCACTGCCTCTCTCTCTTGTGTTCCTTTTATCTCCACCTCTTCGCTAGACTTTTTATATAATCTTCATTAAGCCTAAATCCCTAACCCTAATCTCCCTTCTAAAAGATCTTGGAGACCAATTGTTGAGATTTTTTCTAAGTCACTTAAATAATTAAATTATTTATCCTTAGAAAATGACTTACTAGTTCACAATAATTAATTGACATAAATTATTGTACTTTTCCTAAGTTAGACTTAGGAAAGAAGACATAAATCACTTACACCACCAAGCAAGCACCTAAAGAGGCAATAAATCATTTTCCACGTGCTAAGAAACCAAGCCTATGCAGAAGACCTTCCAAAGCTACCACAAGCCTCAACATTTTGTTTACATTTCATTAGGTCAACTACACTTCCTATAGGGTATTACTATTAGTATTTATTGCTAGTTTTCTTCTCTTTTATTCTTATGCTAAGATTAACTATTTTTAATTTTTTCCTTGAATGAGGCTTCCTTTGAAGTATTAAGTGTGCTTTTGTCGTTTCATATCCCACATGGATTGTGTTAGATAGAGTTGTAACACTCAACCTAATTAGCTATTCCACGTGTGATAATATTCCAGCCAAAATCATATCAGATGTTCCAACTTGCTTATCTTCTTATGAATGGGTATGAATTGGAATTGATAATGCATTCTCATGAATTTTATTGTCATGTATTCAATGATGTAGCTCACAAAATAAACACCTTCATTTCAGTTACACCAATAGCACATGCATTAACTGGAAAGCTTCCACACAATTAACCATAAAAAAATGGCCACAATATCATACCTACCTATACTTTTCTTTGTTAGGTACTTGAATGATCAAATGAAATAGAAGCCTTAGTGGTATCTCATGGAGCTAGGTAAGATGCTAGGAAATAAAATCTATCTTTCAAGGTAATCCTTTAAGTTGAATTGAATACATCTTGAAAAAAACCCTTAATATCCTAAGATAGCTTAAATCACAACTCTACAACCAAAATGTTTTTCGCTTGCCATATGATCAAGTATAATCTCTATCTCAATTCATCATAAGCCTTGGATTTTCTCTACCTTTTTTAGTACTATTGCTGGGTATTTGACATCGAAAATTTTAAATCACATTCTAGATAAAATCTAATTTAAAATCACCACTAATAAATACAAAACTGTCAACCAATGGTTGAGTATTTCTTCTTGTAAGCCTATTACATTCAGTAATTATAACAGGCTTTAATGATACTGCACATACCTTATGTGGCCCAGCCTTGCGGATAACCTCTGTAAACTGAAATATGCAAACACAGTACTTCAGCACATTTTCAGACTTTCATTTGATCAAATCACTCTATGTCATATGAAAAGCTTGTTTCTTTCACAGCTTTCAGATTACAAATGACTGATACAAAGACTCGATGTGGATTTTTTGTAAATTGTCAATTAACAAAATGACAAAAACACAACTTATTTCTATTGTTGGAAGACATCATCAATTTCATCATTCCCTTCAAGGAAAGGGGTAAAAATATATCTAATTTGATACCTCCAGAGGCATCTTCAAATACCATATGATATAAACATCAAGAATGAGGACACCTCCCAGGAACAAATCTTCAAATGTCAACAACAACTCAAAATGAACAAATCTTATCAATCCCAAAGAGGTTTTTCCCCTTGTATGGGAAGTACTAAACTAGAGATATCCCCTACTAGATAAATGAATTGAAAAGGCTTATTTTACAAAATGCTTTACCATTGTTTGCAAAAAAGTTCAAAACTTCAGTTTCTTTTGTTGCAAAGATTAATGGAAAGTAACAAAATCCAAGACCCGAGTAAGATTCCAGGGATATATCATTCTTGTTCTTTAATCACTGCTCACACCACTTGCTGAACGCTGGTTTAGGCATGATGATTTTGATCCCTCTAACACTAGTCAAGATCATTTTCCAATGTGGATTTAAGATTATGAATATGTTAGACAAGGCTAAATCTGTGTAAAGTCGATGGCAGAAATGTTGGGCAACATTTCTCATATATGATCAAGGTTTTCATCAAAAATGGGTAACCGGCCCCCTCCTGCCCCACCCTACATTGAAGCATTAAACTTGTTAATGGAGGTCAGATATTTGTACCAAAGATGTTGTATTTGATTTATCATAAGACTTGTTTTGCCTATCAAGCACTTGATCACTATGGCAAGGATTGCCTCCACCAAAAGATGTTGAAACCTTACAACGTGTCTGATGCAAAGGCTCCAGTTCCGTATGGGTAGGATGCACAATTCCAATGCAATGGTTCAATAGAGGGTTCAAGCAGTAGAAAGAAAGAAGGAGAATGTTAAGTCTTCTAATACCAAATCTTCAAGCAACATCCCTAAAGTTTTCAATGATAAAGATGGTTGGCAAATTCAACAAAGTGGCAAAAGGAAAATCACACCTAATATTCAGAAATACCAACAGCCCACCCAAATCTCCTTTAACACTTGAAATGGTCCAGTAACATGGTAACTAGGAATCTGATTACCATCACCACAAATTCCTATCTGTTTTGGGCTAGTGCATGCTGGCCACAGCAGGGATCTCCTGGATAATCACAGCCAAAATATGAATGCAAACTTGCCAAAACAAACTCAGATCTGTGTAATAATTGAGGGTACAGCAAGCTAAAAGGTGCAGATTTACACTTAAATTTATATTTTGAAACTCATTTTCCATGCAAATAGATTTTTTGTACAATCAAATCTGCAAGATAAAACTACATATTTGAAAGTACGACTGCTTTAAAACGTGAATGAAATGTTGGGCGTTAATTTTAAACAAACCAGCGCTTTATCTCAAGGGTTGCGGAGTTAGAAGAATAGAAATCTGGCATAAGCAAACACTAGATGTAGGTTATGCCATTTAAAATACTAGCATAACTAAACCAATATATCCAAGTGACGGTTGATGATATGTAGAAAATTCCACGAAAATTCTGATCTGCTTGAATGAACAAATCTGAACCTAACTTGTAACTCAAGACACAGAATTTTCTCTACTAATTTTGCAGTGGAATAGGAACAGAAATAACAGTCACATCATATAAAAACACTATTTTTTCTAGGGAACCCAACTGGGAAAATCCTCTTCTTGATTGAGAATTTTATTGATCGAAGAATGAGCAATAAATCTCTTACAAAAACAATCCTGTTTCAATAAAAACTAATCTGATTTTCTCTACTTGTACTAAGCTGAAACACTCCTTACAAGACTCTGATCCCTGTTTCTCTATTTCTTTAAACAAATCCCAAGGTAATTCTCCTATAAATCTGCGTGCAAGCCTCTTGTGGTACATTGATCCTCTCACAAGCTCACACACACAAACACAAATCTGTGTTCTCTACTGCCTTGTCTTACCAACTTGTGCTCACAAGACAATGAATAACAATGTGCCTTGATCCTCCTTTTAAGCTTTTTGAATAGGCTAAATCTGGCGTATCTTTATTTTAGGAAATCGAACTACTGGTTGAAGAGTTAACAATGGCTATCAAGCTACTGTAACTCATCCTGCCTTAATTTAGAAGTTAAGGCTCTCTTAGCTCTCTTAGCCCGTCCTTTCCCAAATTAACTCGCACTAGAAGACAACAACTGAGCCTTACACATCTGCACTAGTCAAACTGCTTCATGCACACATCCTAACTTTTAGGAATTCACCCTAAATTTTAGGAATTCATCCTGATTTTCAGAAATTAGCTCCTAACTTATAGGAATTGGTTCCTAATGTATGGAAAGTTGTGCATGTTAAGGAAAAGTTGCCTCTGGTCTCTTTGACTAAGGCACAAGTCAAAGAAGGAACTTTCTCGCTACTATTTTCGACGCTCCCTCTTAGCGAGGAAGGTGCTTTTGGAAGAACCTCATCCCCCTGTATCTATCTCCAACACTACCATGTTCTTCGTTGTTGCAACTGCTCCCTCTGAACTAGAAGACTTCCCTGCTTTCTTTTGCGGAACTTGATCTAAAGACTTGTTATTTCCCACCATGTTTTGCGGATCCATCACTTCAATCATAAGTTCCATGTACCCTATGTATCTTTGTGGCTGCTTCTTCTAGCTAAAGGTGACACTGGAAGATTCAACTCTCTTCTAATCTCCCTTAACCAAATCCCTTTCCCACTTGCCTCGAACTCTCTCTACACTGGAAGTCTCTGACTGAGTGGTTGCCTCCACTCGCCCTGGGCTATGCTTCTCATCATCCTGTTGGTCAACCCAACTGCTAACTAGCTTAGACTCAAACTAAGATATTGGCTGAGGCTCATCTTGAGAGCTCTATCATGCTCTCGCTCAATCACCCCTTCTCTACTCTGAGCCCTCCCTGCCTTGCTGCTCAAGGTTGCATCTGCCTCTACCTGCAACTTGTAGAGATTCTTCACCCTCACACTTATCTGCTTCTTACATCCAGAAGTTAAGTGTTGGAGGTACACCTTACCTCTACTGAAGATGGTATCATATCCCTTGTCCTCAAGGGTAGCTACCGAAACAAGATTCTGCCTCAATCCTGAAACATAGAGAACATCATTAAGATGAAGAAGATTACCTAACTCCCTCTAAACGCTGACGGTACCAACTCCTCTACCTGTATTCTAACCATCATCTCCTAGCTCAACTTAAAACTACATATCTTTCTCCTTCAAGTGGTTGAAACTCTTCTTTTTCCTGGTCATGTGGAAGGATGCTCCTTAATAAATATACCAAATATTGTTGTCTGTTGAGCTTTCCATGCAAGCAATCAATGAGAAATCTTTCTCGAACTAGGCAGAAAATGCATCTACCTCCAGTGCTGCAGCTACATGATCCTTACTAGACTCCTTCTTCCACTTAGGACACTTAGTGGCATAGTGTCCAAACGCATGCCAATGGAAGCACTTGATCTTACTTAGATCCTTCTTCTTGCCCTTCTAACTAGACTCGACCTCTCTTTGGCCCTTCTTGCCCTTGGCCTCACCTACAAGAGAAAAATTCTCCTTGTCCTCAATCCTGACTGATCTCCCTTCTATGGTTCCTCTTTGGATCTCTTCTTGTATGCAACCAGTCCAAAACCTATCCCAATCAGGAAATTTGTCTCTCCCACTAACAACATCTTGAAACCCTTTCCAAGACTTGTGAAGTCCAAGTAAGGCAAGACTCACAATGTCATGATCAGATACAACTTCACCCACACCACCTAGTTCATCTTGAACCTGAGTAAACCTTGACAAATATGTGACAATGGGCTCATCTTGTTTCATCCGGATACTCCTTAGATTCTCCTTAAAAGAAAGCTTCTTGGTATCACTAGTACTTGATACATCTCATAAGTTGTCTTATTCTCATGGATATGAGGTACTATATGATCTTTGACCCCTTCTAGAATAATCCTCCTTGCCTTGATATCGTTCTTATTATATTAGGCCAATGGTTGGGGATCTTGAGGTGGCACTATCGCCTACTTGATGAACTCTCCCACCCCATTATCTTCTAGCACTATCGTGATCCTCCCTTTCCAAGAGATAAAGTTTGATGCTCCATCCAAGCAATGTTCAGCTCTCAATCCTTGACACACCATTCTGCCTGCTTAGAGAGCTCTCCAACACTTGTCCACTAACAGCCTTGTAATCCTTCACAAGAAGCTATTCTTAGGGCTCAAATAATTTTGCCTCTCCTATCAGTTTTGTAGTCCTTCACAAGGACTGAACTTAGGTCTGAATAGAGAAACTACTAACAACCCTCGAACCTGTACATAAGCTGCCCATAAAATTGTCCCAAACCTAGACAATCAACCTAGCAAACAACACCAACTTAGAAGGAGATTTACCATACCTAAGACATTAACTTTTATCCCAAATCTGATCCTGTGCATCCACTCAAGACTACAATTTTCGATCGTCTAGTTAGGGTTGATTGTGGCATTATAAAACAACGTTAACTTGGCCTTGAACTACTCCAAAAAATCTCACTCCTTTCCTAACAGACCTTTGTTCCTGTGTTGCCCTTTGAGCTCACTCAGCACATGTTCTAGCTCCCTTTTAGCCTTGCGGCCCTCCCAAAATAGAGCTGCAAGAGCCGAACACCTACACGGAACCCTATGACCTATTCTTGAGAGAATTGACCCACAAAACTATGCACAAAACTCTCCAGAACTCGTCCTCCAATCCTCTTCCTCAACTCACCCTAGTCCTTAAGGCTACGGTTGATCAAATCTCCTTCTCCTTGGACGTTTTGCACTTGTTATGTGTTGGTCCTTATTTGGATTCATGCTCTGATACGATGTAGAAAATTCCACGAAAATTATGATCTGCTTGAATGAACAAATTTGAACCTAACTTGCAACTCAAGACACAGAATTTTCTCTACTAATTTTGTAGCAGAATAGGAATAGAAATAACACAATCACACAATATAAAAACACTTGTTTTGGAGGCCTTCAGAGGGAAACATGGATCTAGGGTTTATTCTGTGCGAGAAGGCGATTCTGGATGTGGCTGCCATTTTCGGTTCGTTGGAGGGCTCGAAGAGAGAAGACGAAGCCCCTAGTTCATGGTGACAATGAGTGGACTGCGCTGTGGCAGCTCCTCCTCTCGAACTACCCCAAAGGCTTCTCATGGACTGCGGCAGCTGGAAGTCCTGGAATTGTTGCTCGTTGCCCCAGATGGGCTTGGCTCCCCGGTGGACAACGCAGACTCCTTCTTCTCAGGTTTTTTGTTCTCAGGCTGCAGACCTAGCATGGGTTCTGCTCGGCCACTGCCTTGGTAGTCGGGCTCAAAGAATTTTTGCGCATGGAAGGTTGCAAGGGGATTTGCGGTAGGTTTCTAGTGGTTTCAGTTTTTTGGAAATGGATACAAGTCGGTTGCTCTGCCTGTTCCAGACTCCAGCCTTCCTAGAAGGCGTTTCCTTCGTCCTCCAAGTGGCTTCTGCAACTGTTGTGAATGTAGTCTACCTTTTTCAAAGTCCTCTCATGCACAAGTCGGGGTCCCCCTTGCTGCTGCTGACCTGTTGGAGCCGGCTAGCAGGGCCCTGGTCCAAAATACTCTGTTCATTCCGATACTCGGCGCCTCATGATCACTCCCCCCTAACACGCGGACAGTAGGCAATAAGCAGGAAGCTGGCTCCTTGTCCCCGGTAAACCCTTCCCGTTTTCAAATTTATATAAAGTCGCTAGAAGGGCCTTCCCTGTCAATTTGGATTAGTGTAGCAAACAATGTTCTTTCCCTGAAACATTCCATTTCGCAGAAAGCTGGATATCCAGCTGGAAGCAAACTTACAAAATTTAATTTATGAAGGCAGAGCCTTACAGGATTTTAGGCAACTGCAAAATTATGATATCCATCCGGCATCCACCATTGTCCTCAACCTGAGATTAAGGGGGGAGTGGGGGGGGGGGCAAGGACCGTAATACATCCCTTTATGGCTGGGAAGGTTTCTGAGAGCAATCCTTTGAAATTTCCAGAAGGAAAAATGAACCAAACATTCAGAGGCCCCTCATTTAACCATATTCTCCAGGGGAAAAAATCAGCAACAGAAATAAAAAATAATAAAATAATAATAAAAAAAAAAACAACAACAACAATAATAGGATAAAAAACAACAAGAAGGTTCAGCCACTAGCCCATACATAGTGGAGCTAATGAACTCAACTCCGGAATTCAGAGGCCCCTCATTTAACCATATTCTCCGGGGGAAAAGATCAGCGACAGAAATAAAAAATAATAAAATAATAAAAAAAAAAACAACAACAACAACAACAACAATAGGATAAAAAACAACAAGAAGGTTCAGCCACTAGCCCATACATAGTGGAGCTAATGAACTCAACTCCGGAATTACGTATAGACGATTCTGAAGCGGATGTGAGTTGTGCCTCTTTCGCATCACAAGCCATCATCTGCCGATTTAACTGTTTTTGGCCAAAACCAGAGGAACCTTTTCAGTGGATTTTGAGCAACTGGTACCTCGATTGTGAAATACATCTTTGCTCAAAAGGATTTTTTCTAGTAAAACTCCCTTCTCTTGCTGCCATAAACTATATTCTGCAGGAAGGGCCATGGTTCTAGGGATCGACTGGTCTTTTCATCACCCCATGGTTCCCAGATTTTGATGCAAACACCATGGTTATTTCCAGAATGCCAGTGTGGATTCGCCTACACAACCTACCTCTACATTTCTGGAATGAACGCATTCTCTCTAGTATCAAGAACAGCATTGGAAAATATCTCAAAATGGATTCCCAAACATTGGAAGAAAGGATCTTCACCTTTGCGTGGATCTATGTCGATGTGGACCTCAGCAAAGGTTTGTCGGATCGTATTCAGCTAATCCACAAGCAGATGAACTGGACTCAAAACCTAGATTATGAAAACACAGCCTTCAGATGTATAAACTACAAACAAACTGGGCATCTTCAAAACATATGCCTGGAAGCAAAAAAAAACAATGTTAGAAGGAAGAAAAATGGGAAACAACAGAAAGGATGGAACTTCTTCCCATCCCAACAAGAAATGGAGGAAGACGAGGCGGAGGTGGACCTCCCTTTCTCCTGGGAACAACCAGACATCACAAGCACCAAAAAAATAGGAGTTCGCTCAGATACCCAAGGAAACTCAGGACAATTAGGCACCAGAACCCCAGGGGGAACAAGAACCCATGGAACCACAACCAATAGTTATGTCAGAATCATTGGAACCAAGCAGGTACAAGCGGATAGACTCGTCAGACACTTCAGACTCAGATAAAGACATCCACAAACCTGATGAGTCTCAGCTTGCTCTAGTCACTACCACTCAGCCGTAGGGGGAATGGCGCAAGGTTGAGAAGAGAAAAGGGCGGAAAACGTAGTTTTTTGCCCATTGTATATTAGTTTCTTTTTATTTTTGACGCTCTTGCTTACCATCAGCCATCAGCTAGTGTTGTTTTGTTATCACAAGTACAATACATAATTTTATTTTTCTATATTAATAAAATTACGCTTTTTTCATTGGAAAAAAATACTTGTTTTTCTAGGGAACCCAACTGGGAAAACCCTCTACTTGATTGAGAATTTTATTGATAAAAGAATGAGCAATAGATCTCTTACAAAAACAATATTGTTTCAACAGAAACCAATTTGGTTTTCTTTACTTGTACTAATTTGAAACACTCCTTGCATGACTTTGATCCCTGCTTCGCTATTTCCTTCCACAAATCCCAAGGAAATTCTCCTATAAATTTGTGCACAAGCCTCTCTTGGTACATTGATCCTCTCGCAAGCTCACACACAAACACAAATATGTGTTCTCTACTGCCTTGTCTCACCAAATCATGCTCACAAAAGATAATGAATATGTACCTTGGTCCTTCTTTTAAGCTTTTCAAATAGGCTGAAACTGGAAAGTCTTTATTTTAAGAAATCGAACTACTAGTTGAAGAGTTAACAAAGACTATCAAGTTGTTGTAACTCATCCTGCCTTAATTTAGAAGTTAAGGTTCTCTTAGCTCGTCCTTTCCCAAATTAACTCGCACTAGAAGACAACAACTAAGCCTTCCACATCTGCACTAGTCAAACTGCTTCATGCTCACGTCCTAACTTTTAGGAATTTTCCCTAAATTTTAGGAACTCATCCTAATTTTTAGGAATCAGTTCCTAACTTATAGGAATTGATTCCTAACTTATAGGAACTTGTGCATGATAAGGAAAAATTGCTTCTGGTCTATTTGACTAAGGCACAATTCAAAGAAGGACCTTTCTAGCTACTATTTTCAACATGATACTTCACCTTTATTCCAAAGATATAAACACAACTTCCAAATATTAAAGTTACACATCCAAAGAAACCCAGGGGATAGGATCCTTCCCAGCCGCGTTACCACTGCCTAGAAACACAATATAATTAGAGCATCTCCACAGAAGAAACCTCCAATCCCCCATGCAAGATGCACTCACTCCCTAGATTAATTGAAGAAAAAAATAGAAAATAAGACTCAAGCCAAATTATGATCCTCATTCCCAATAGAGTTCCCCATCTCTTATACATAAATAAAAGGCAAAGGAGTTTAAAAGGTAAGTGACCAAGGCTGAGTAAAAATAAGCAAGATAAGAATAGTCCAAGGAGAGTTCCCTCCTCCTACTAAGAGGGAACTCTCCTCCAACCCCCCATGCAAGATGCACTCACTCCCTAGATTAATTGAAAAAAATAATAGAAAATAAGGCTCAATCCAAATTATGACCCTCCTTCCCAATAGAGTTCCCATCTCTTATACATAAATAAAAGGCAAAGGAGTTTAAAAGGTAAGTGACCAAGACTGAGTAAAAATAAGCAAGATAAGAATAGTACAAGGAGAGTTCCCTCCTCCTACTAAGATAAGAACGAGAAAGCAAGGAAGAACTCCAAGAAAAGCTTCTCCATGAGGATGCAATAGCCATTTATCCCTCAACGAAGGTGAGCATCCTGAAATAACTGCTAGAATGTGCACAAATAACCGCAAGTGGGCATCATCTTACTTTAATTGATTACAAATCAAGTAAAGTAAAATGGAAAGTGAACAGGTCTTCACAAGCTATGATAACCAAATATGGTTCACCAATAAAGTATCCAAAAGACTTGGAATAAAAATGTATCCACTTGGGATAAATAAATATATGTTGAACAAATGTATGAGAATCAATATTGTGAGAATTAAAAATGAAGGCCCCATATAAATACTAAGCAGCATGCCCTTTCATGAATAGTTATGTCCCAAGCTAACGAAAAAGTCTTTACATAATTATAAATTATTATTGTTGTTGTTGTTGTTGTTATTTATTGATATATTTATGTTCATAACATTGTCTTCCCCTTTAGAGATGTTTTGTCCTCAAAGCATATTGATGAAAAACCTTGAATTCATTTTCTGTCTCATAATGTCTTTGCATATTTTCCCAAATCTTGGAACTATCATCTTCAATGATACAAGACAATATGAACTTTTGAGTGCTAAGCAAAATTGTTGAGATGAAAATGATCTAACCATCCAAATTCAATTTTCTTGGAAACTTGCACTTACTCTATACTAGTGTTGCAGGAAACCCCCCCCCCAACCGAATCAAAAGCTCGATCCGCGATTCGTACGGATCCATGGCTGATCCGCCCTCCAAAACGCGAATTGGGCTGATAAATATGCTTCCTGCCAATTCGGAACCATATGATCAATCCGCATTTCGTAAGGTGGATCAGCCGTAGGATCAACGGCGCATCCGGATCGGGTCTGTACATATCGCGACCGCTTCACCGGGCAAGCCGTCGTTTCCGCCGCATGGGCCAAAAAAAGGCAACTTCTTTTAATTTTTTTCGTTTTTCTTTTCTTTTCCTTAGTTGGGGTGGGTTAGGGTGAGGAGTGAAGGGATTTAAGACCCTTTCATCTCTCATTAGCTCACTTTTAATTTATGAGAGCTTGAAGAGGAGAAGAGAGGAGAGCTTGGAGGAATGAAGGAGGAGGAGTTTGGATGACTTCCATCTACAAGAGCAAAGAGGTAAGTGCAAACCCCAAACTCCTTCATTTTTTGACATTGTTTTTTGTATTTTTCTCCTCCCTCTCCTACTCTTTCCCATTCTTTCTACTTGCTCATTTAATTGCAAGTTGTCCACCACCTATATCCATATTCCAAGATGGTGTTCTTTCGGCTTCTATGTACCATTTCACTTTTGGTTTTAATGATGGCAAGGGGGAATAGGAATAGAAGGGAAGAAGAACAAGAGGATAGTGGTCCCAATATGAGTGACTTAATGTATGATGATGAGGAAGGGTTTGAAGAGGAAGTGGATGAAGTTGAACCTGAAGGGAACACTAAAACACTAGAGGGGAAAGTTGCATTAATACCCTTCTGGAACTATATGACCAAACTTGAAGGTGGGAAGGGTGGTGGAAGCTACAAATTTGTGTGCCTTCATGGTTGTCATGGAGGAAAACCATTTAGTGATTCATATACTCATGTGAGGAGGCATCTTTCTAGGGTGATGGACAGTGATGAAAAAAAAGGGTGTTGTGGGGATATAAATTTGCCCAAATATTTCAGCTGAACAAAGAAGAAAATGCATCCAAATAGAGGAGGTTGCACAACAAATAAGCAAGAAACAAAAAACTCATTCTGAATGAAGTGCAACCTCTAGATTTGGTAGCTCATCTCCTCATGGTACTTCTGCAAGCTCTGGAGGTAAAAGAACAATAAGGGATTTCCTTAATGTTGCTGGGAGGGATGATGTGGGTGGAAAGATAGTCTGATTTCTTTGTGCTTGCGGTGCACCATTCAATGTGCTTCGCTCTCCCTATTGGCATGAAATGGTAAAGGCCATCAATGAAGCCACAAAAGGAGACAAGTCCCCCAACTATGAGAAAGCTAGAACGGTGTTATTAGAAAGAGAAAAAAAAAGGTTCAAAGAGCTTTGACATGTTTAACAAATGAGTGGGTAGATTGTGGGGTATCCATTGTATCAGATGGGTGGACAAATATTAGAAACCAACATTTGATAAATGTTCTTGGTGTTTCTACTAGTGGTGCAATATTTATTATATGTCATGACTCCTCCATCAATGCATCTTCCCAAAACATTGCGGATCTCCTATTGCAATGAAACAGAGATGTTGGTCCGAATAATGTGGTTCAAGTGATCACAGATAATGCAGCAAATTGTAAGGCAACATGAAAAGTTATTGAGCGTACTCATCCACACATCTTTTGGTTTGGGTGCCTGGTTCACACATTGCACCTTTTGATGCATGATATTGTGAAGCATAAAGAATGTGGGTGGATTAATGAGCTTTACAGGAGAGGGAAGCAACTCATTAAATTCATCACAGGGCATACAAGGGTAAACTACTTCTATGGCACTTACTCCAAGTTGCAGTTGTTTGAACTTGCAAAAACAAGATTTGCCAATTATTACCTCACCTTTAGGAGACTAGTGAAGGTGAGACAAGCTTTAACTAATATGGTGTGTGTTGAATCATGGGAGGAAATTAACACTGATATAGATGGTGCTAATGTAGCCAAGGACACTATTCTTGACATGTACTTTTGGTCACAGGTTAAATATGTTTTGCAATTCACCAAACCAATTTATTACATGATCAAGTTTGGAGATTCAGATCGACCAATAATTGGGCAGGTGTATGAGCAAATGGATAGCATGTTCGGGCAAATTAAAGACATTGTTGAGCCTAGAGATATCACCTTGTACAATTATATCCGTGCAGAGGTGGAAAACTGATGGGAAATGCTAAATGTTCCATTGCATGCATTAGCATATGTTTTGACACCTAAATACTATCATCCATCATGGCTTTCAACACCAACACCTGGGGGCGGGAAGCAAGAGGAAACCACACCAAGATCAAAAGGTTCACAAAAAATATATGATTGCATTGAGTAAATTAGTCCTTGATGAGGAGGTTGCCATGGTACGAAGACAGTTGAGCAACTTTACACCTAGCACTAGTCCATTTGGGAGCATGCATGCAATTAGAGATCGAGAGACTTTTTCTTCTCTTGAGTGGTGGAACATGCATGGAGGTGCTACTCCACTTCCTACAGACTTTGGCATTGCGGGTGCTATCACAGGTGGTAAACACTTCTTCTGCAAAGAGGTGTTGGAGCTCTTATTCTTTCATCCATAGTGTTAAAAGGAACAGGTTGAGTTTAGACCAGGCAAAGAGCTCGGTTTATGTTCATTACAACTTGTGATTGTTGTCCTATTACTGTGATGATGCAAAGACTAATAAAGACCTTAAGATTTGGGACAGGAATCCAGAGGAGCCCAATTTGAAGGATGGAGTGTTGCGATTAAAGCAATTAGAGGATGCTCTTATCCAGGTATGTCCATTGTGATATGAATTTTGCTTATAAAGCATTTCTCTAATTCTTGTTTTTAATTTTTTTTGTTAACTAGTTTTTTTTGTATGAATTTTTTGAGCGATTCCAAGATGATGATGATTGAGTTGAGATTACACCCCCATCTGGTCCCTTGGTTCCTAGGTTCCACGGTTCAACACCAACAGCAGGGAGTTCGTCTTCATCAGTTTCAGTGCCACAACTTCCACAGGCACCATCTTCTTCATTGCCACCACGTGGAGGCTCGCCACCACGTTCTCTTCATGGTGGAAGGAGGAGAGATTAGTAGATATATTCACAATTTACTACTTTTGTCATAGATTAATTATTAGACTTGTAGGCTTGTGAATTTGAACCTTTTTGTCTTGGTGGCGACCAAGTGACCTATTTTGTAAACATTATTATTTGAATTTTGGACATGACAAATGTTGACAATTGCTCACTTGGTAGATAAAGCATAATATGCTCTATGTTTTATGTTTTATAATATGCTTAAAAATTTGATGTATGTTTTATAATTGCTAGAATATAGATGGTTGATGCTCGAATAATTAATCATTGATGTACATACTACAATGGAATCATGGAGCCATATCTATCTTGATTTATGTAAAAATATGCATGTTTTCATGTCTTGTACAACTAATTCAATATTTAGGATGTTTCTTTTGAATATAAATGCAAAAAAATATAAATATATATAGTAGATGCTTCAGAAACGCTTCGCTTCCTAAATTTGTGGAAAATGACGCTCCCGCATCCCCGCTTCGTGCAACATTGCTCTATACTTGAGATGGATTGTTTTCATAGGGCTTAATTGTGTTAGCATCAATATTTTTCGAAATATAAATCAATTATTTTTGTCCTGGGTGATATGGATACACTAACTGGTTGAGATGTCTACTCTTATGATTTGGATGTTGATAAGGAGTTCTAGTGACCTAATTTTCCCTTATCACGCTTGTGGCAATTTCTTGATTTATTTCAGATATTTATGTTGCCAAGTTGATTATGGAATCTTCACTTCGAATTTCCATCATTTGTATTGTAGTATCTAGGTATGTTTTGACTTCAATTGGATTGACATTTTTTTAGTCATAAGATTAATATGATTTATATGTGTTCCCTTCCCCTCAACTTGGGGAATTTTAGCAATAGACTCCAATGCTTTTGTCTGGATCAGTTGTTCCATTATGTTTTCCAATGACTACTACATGGCCTTGATTTTCTTGACTTATGCAAGTAATTTCTCACAATGATCTTTTAAACAAGAAATTTCTTTGCTTTTATCTGAGATAACTTCATCAAATTCTTTTTGCATCCTTGATATTGACTTTTGATTTTCTTGAAAAAACATCTTCAAGATATTGTTCTGAATATAATTTATATAAAAACAATATAAATAAATATATAAAGAATAGTTAATTAAATAGTAATTAGTTAATAAAAAGGCATGTCCCTAAGGACATAATCGTTCATAAAAGGGCCCCTGCCTAGGTATATAGAAGTGGGCCCTCATTCATAACAATCACATCTCATATCTCATATATTTTGTACAATTCTTATATAATATATTATCATCCTATCATGGATATTTATATATTTCAGATCTTCTAAGTATTCTGCTATGTTTATGAACTTTGTTCATAACCTATGTTGCCAGGAAACGTGGGTGCGGGAACGGGGACGGGGACGGCATTTTTGGAAACAGGGTGCGTGGGTTCGTCGGGTAATATAATAATATTAAATTTTAATAATTATATTTTATAAATTATAAATTTATAATTAAATAATATATATGAAAATTTGAATTTGTATATTTTCAACTTTTAAACAAGAAAAACTTAATGATAGATCATTTAAAACATGTTTAGTCTCTCCCATATAAAAACACAATTTTTTCATAGGAAGATTTCTTCTCAACCTGATAGTGGTCTAGACTTTTCTTGATGTCTAATCATCCACCTGCCCCATGCATGTGGTGTGCTCATGTGGGTAAGCCTCCAAAATTTAAAACAGTGGCAGCCTTACCCTTCCACAAAACACGCTTATTCATTTAGGCATATTTTCCTAGTTTTAATCTTAACATGATGTTATCAGAATGCTGTGAGAAATTGGCAGATTTTGATACTTAATTTAGCCATTTTCCAAAATAGCCCTTCGCCATTTAACAGCATCAGCTGATTACAGCTTATCGCTGGTCTCAATCCTACTTTCTATTTGACCGAAAATGTCTGAACCTATATGTGTGCATTTACAGTTTATAATTTGATGGTTATTAACTTATTTGGCTTGGGAATGAATGTTTCATAAATTCATTCCAAATTGATTTACAAGAATCTGCAGGCTCAAATTACAGAGTAAGAGGTCTCTTTTCTAGTTCTGGTTTCGATGCCATATAATATTAAAGGCATTGAAGATCCACAAATACAGGAGATTCATAATTTACATTGAGACCTCTAACCAAAACCTGGGCATAAGTTTTGAAATTGTTTTTATAAATTTATAGCATAAGACTAATGGAGAGACTGATCATAAGAGTCTCCTGCGGTAGGAAGGGACTCATGAATGTGCAAACAGCTACCCTTTTTTTTCCAACTATGGTCATCACCTTATTAAATATTTCCACAAAGCTACAGCCAATATGATATGATATTCCCCTTGTGGGATTGTACACCCATAATGTTCCTTTTATAAGATTGAGATATCATAATCATATATGATTTCAGAATACTGTGTCGCTCATAAGTTTTGAAAAACTTATCTCTGTTGATATCTATGTTGCCAGGAAACGTGGGTTCGGGGATGGGGACGGGGACGTCATTTTCTGAAACAGGGTGCGTGGGTTCGTCGGGG
>APFE031644003.1:0-27512 GCA_000404065.3 Pinus taeda | reverse complement strand
CTTTATATTATTCATTGACGACTATTCAAGGATGGTTTGGATAGGACTGATGAAGCACAAAGATGAAGCCTTTGAAAAATTCAAATCCTATAAAGCTTTGGTTGAAAACAAATCAGATCACAAAATTAAATGCCTCAGGTCTGATAGAGGTGGGGAGTTTACCTCAAATGAATTTTTAGATTTTTGCGAAGAACATGGAATAAGAAGAGAATTCTCTATAGCCAGGACTCCTCAGCAAAATGGAGTAGTTGAAAGGATGAACAGAACAATTCAACAAATGGCTCGTGTTATGCTTGATGAGTCTGGAACTCCCGCAACTTTCTGTGGTGAAGCTGCATTTGCTGCAGTAGTTATTCTCAACAAAACAAATGTCCGGGTGAACAACACTAAAACTCCTCATGAACTCTGGTATGGTGAGACTCCTTCGGTAAAATATTTCAAAATATTTGGAAGCAAATGCTATATCAAAAATACTGATGAACATTTTTGCAAGTTTGAACCTAGAGCAGATGAAGGAATTCTCCTTGGTTACTCTCCCCACAACAAAGCATACAAGTGTTATAATAAAAGGCTTGGAAAATTTGTTGAAAGTATTGATGTAGTGGTTGATGAAGAAGAAAACACTCCTAGGTAGGTAAGATCTAAAGATTTCAAAGATGATGAGGACTATCCATCAACATCAAATCGGATTCATGATGAAGGAGAAACCTATGAAGAAGAAACCCATGAGGAGCCTGAAGAACAAATAAGAATAGAAGAAAAGACTCCATCCAGGTACGTTCAGAAGAATCATCTAGAATCTCAAATTTTGGGGAAAAAAGAGGCAGGAATACAACAAGAAGAACAATTGCAGAAGCTTCAAGCTATTTGGCATTACTTTCCTCCACTGAACCACAAAATGTAAGAGAGGCATGCAAAGATGAATTTTGGGTCAAGGCAGTGGATGAAGAACTTGAGCAGATCGAAAAGAATAACACTTGGGAGTTGGTTCCTAGACCAAAAGATAAGAATGTCATAGGGACAAAATGGATCTTCAAAAACAAGTTGAATGAAAATGGGGAAGTGATTAGAAACAAGGCCAGACTTTTTTATAAAGGGTATGCTCAACAAGAAGGAATAGACTTTGAAGAAACTTTTGCTCCTATTGCTAGACTTGAGGCCATCAGAATGTTCCTTGCTCTCTCTAGCTTTCAGAAGTTCAAGGTATTTCAAATGGATGTGAAATCAGCCTTTCTGAATGGAGACTCAGAAGAAGAAGTGTACATTGAGCAGCTAGATGGATTCATTATTGGAAATGATCCAAATCTTGTATGCAGACTAAAGAAGGCTCTCTATGGTCTCAAACAGGCTCCAAGGGCTTGGTTCTATCGTCTGGACAAATACCTTCATCAACAAGGTTTTTCAAAAGGATCAGCAGATAGCAATCTTTATATAAAAATTGAAAAATAACAAATTGTTAATGCTTGTTGTGTATGTATATGATATCATCTTTGGCAGCAATGAAGAAGCTATGAGTCAAAACTTTGCCTTGGTGATGCAGAAGGAATTTGAAATGTCTTTGCTTGGAGAACTGACATATTTTCTTGGTTTACAAATCCAACAAAATTGGGATCTTCCTGTCTCAAACCAAGTACCTCAAGTAGATTCTGAAGAAGTATGGCATGGAAGATTCAAAACTAGTATGTACCCCTATGGTTACAGGATGCAGTCTTAGTGCAAATGATGAATCAACAGCAGTACATCAACCAACCTACAGATCTATGATTGGAAGTCTACTTTATTTGATAGGTACCCGACCTGACATCATGCATGCAGTGGGAATAGTTGGAAGATTTCAGGCAAATCCAAAGGAAACTCATTTTCAGGCAGTGAAGAGAATTTTCAAGTACCTTCAAGGGACTCAAAACTATGGCTTATGGTATCCTAGAGATACAGATCTCACTCTTCATGCTTATACAGATGCAGATTGGGCCAGAAGCGTGGATGACAGGAAGAGCACAAGTGGTGGTGCATTCTTTATGGGTTCTAGATTAGTATCCTGGTTCAGCAAGAAACAGAGTTCAATTGCCTTATCTACAACTGAAGCGGAATATGTGGCAGCTGCATCTTGCTGCACTCAACTCCTTTGGATGATGCAGACCTTACAGGATTTTCAAATCACTTGTACACTACCTATCTCCATCTTATGTGATAATACAAGTGCAATCAACATTTCAAAAAACCCAGTCATGCATTCAAAGACCAAGCACATACCGATCAAGTATCACTTTCTCTGGGAACAAGTGTTGGAACAAAAGGTCAAATTGGAGTATGTTCCTTCTAAGGAACAAGTTGTTGATATTCTCACCAAACCACTTCCCAGGGAAACTTTTGAATATCTCAGACAGAAGCTGGGAGTATTTGATATATCATCTTGCTGTTAAATATTGTCAGTTTCAGAGAAAAATGGGTGTACGCGAGTTGCATTAGAAGGACCCGCGTAGATACGCCGGTTGATGGGGAGAAAGTCGCGTATAAGGAGGCTTGATGGATATCAGAGTTAACAGGGTCTGTTTGAAAATTGTCTCATATGGGTCTGACAGAGACCATCCGGCACAGGTTCAGGGGGAGCATATAATCTTATGTATTTTTGGCATTATCTTAGAAACTTTTTGTTCTAGTTCACACTTGTTGTTGGTTTCAAGAGGAACAGAGGTAGAGGGAGAACAGAAGGAAATCTTGGTTGCTGATCTGAATGGTGATTGTTAGTTGCTGCTACTATCAGTTGTTGGTGCCTTTCATAAGACTTGTTTTAAATATTTCGTCTCTATGTCATGTATCTGTTTCTTATATGGTGTCAAGGTCATGTAACGGCCTATATGGGTTTCCCCACTATGCCTAGGATGAAGATGTAATGTATTTGGTCATCATATGTAAATTTTTTATGTATTCCCACTTGGTTGGGTGGATGATCCCCACTTGGTTGGGTGATGGATGTATGAATTGAGTCTTTTGGTGATAGGACGGTCTTTTATGATGCATAAGTCTTGGTTCTTATTGAAGAACATCTTGTTGCGGATCTTGCCTACAATCAGGGGGAGCATGGCCAGCACAGCAGGATAGAGATTTCAGCATGAACTTAGGGGGAGCACAACCCTTTGCCCTTGATGACAAAGGGGGAGAATGATCTTGAGGATCTTGGTGTTGTCATCAAGTCCAAATGGGGTGATTGTTGGCATTATGGCACAGGTTTAGAGCTATGGCGCAGGTGTTTTCCTTGATGGCAAATCTCTTTGGTAACAAATCTTAGTTTAGGCACTTAGAAAGAAGAAAAAGACATATACGCAGGTTCATCTAGACGAAGACGCGTATACACGCAGGTTATACATTACAAAAGCGCGTATATCTTGGGGATCATACTTTTGGTCCATGGTAGTTAGTTCTTGGGATTTGAACCTATGTTTTGGACCATGGCATCTCGTCAGATGTGTTGATCCCTAGTTTTGGGTTCATGGTATTGAAAGTTTATGGTTCTGGATCATGGTATTGAGGAAGGCCTAAGACTATAAAAGAAGAGAGAGATCATGTGGCATATGATGATCAGAATTATTATTGAAGATCTGATAAAGTGATAGAGCTGGTATATTGGTAATTGGGTTATGATGCAGATCTGGATCTGAATGAAGGAGGAAACTTAGCGCAAAAATAAGGATAAGTTCTATTGATGGGTCATAATCTTTAAGCTTTAATGATAGTATCTTTGTATGATTTTGATCTGCTAGATGTGGTGCTTTCTTGATCTACAAGTCTGATAATCTCGGTTAATTAATGATTGAAAGAATGAATTATCCTTTATAGATATGTACGTAGGTTCAGTGAAGCAAAGGCACGTATACACGCAAGTTCTGTGAAGTAAAGAAGCGTATACGTAGGTTGTTCCATACGCAGAAGCGTATGCACGCTAGTTTCAGGCTGTTGAAATAGCATATATACTCTAAGTTGTGAACTAGTTGCTTCTGTCTATTGTTGTCTTGTTTTGGGTTCTGTTTTCTGGTGTGTGGTTTCTGGTACTGTGTTTTGGGTACAGTCGTTAGAGAAGTATCTACTTGATTCAGATCTAATTGGTGAAAAGGAGATTGGTTGATGGAGAAATCCTTGACGATTGATTGATGTTCATGGATCCAGTCTGAAAATTTATGAAACGTCATCCCTGGAAGAAAGAGGAGGTTGTAGCCTTCGGTAGGATAGCATCTACGTACTAGTATCTTGGCTAGTACAAGAGCTAAAGGGGTTTTTAGCTCTCTGCAGGTTGCAGCCTGCGCACTGGTAAAGGACTGCACCAGTACATTGTAAAATAAGTTTCTAATTAAAGAAAGACAGAGACGAATTGTAGTAGGTGGTTTTCACCCACATTGGGTTTCCACTTTATATCTTGTGTTCTTGTGTGTGATTGTCTTTCTGCTTTGTTTTACTGTCTCTGGTTACTGGTTATTTGAATCTGCATCACAGATTAACAATCATCATCAGAAAGATAAATTAAATTAAAAGTTGGCTTGGTATACGCTGGTTTCCTTCTGCCTAGTTGCGTATATACGCGGGTTTAACTAAATTAAGTAGCATATACAATTTGTTTTTGAAAAAGGAATATTTGACTTAATAATATTGATTCACCCCCCCCCCTCTCAATATTATTTCCAACAGGGCATGTAGCTGATTTGGTTTCTGCTGAAATGGCAGTAAGAGTTGAGGATTTTGGTTTTGTTGTGGATTTTGTTGTGGAAATGGTAATGAAAGTTGAGGGTTCTGATTTTGAAGTTGTGGCTACTAATTTTGTTGTGGAATGTGTGGGGGAGGATAATTCTGATATGATGGAGGATATTGGTAATATCGAGAAAATCTCCCATAAGAATTTTGTACTCCTTGTGGCCACGGTTGAGATTAAGATTGAGGTTGAGGCCAAGGTTGAGATTGAGATTGAGGTTGAGGCCAAGGTTGCTGCCAAGAATTCCAATTTTGTGGGGGTTGAAGATACATTTGATTATTAAGTCCCTGATTTTGTGGTCCCTGCCAAGGTTTTCTAGAAACAAAGCAAAGAGGTTCTGTTGAATTTGGAACTGTTTCTTCTTGAAAACAGCCTTAAGGCCTAGAATCAAAGGACAACCCTTGGTTTCATGATTCTTTGAGCAAATCATACAAGTTTTTTATAATTTTTGCATCTAAAGGGCATTCTCTTAGAGCATGTTTTTCTCTACATTTTGAACAGAAAATAAGTAAAGCATCAACCTCGGTTTTCTACTTGTCTTGCAACATAAGGGTGTCTATTTGCTCACTAAGACTCCCTTGGATATTTATTTTGAATTCATCAAGCATATTACCAATATCCACCCTACTCACTGATCTAGTTGCAGACTTGTTTACTCTAACAAGAGAAGGATCTCCTGGTCCTTTCCCAGTTTTGGATTTCCCTCTTGAGAGATGAACACATAATTCTCCTATATCACTTAATGGGAGTTGAGAAATATCTCCCTTCCCCATCATGTTAAGGATATCTATCCATTCATCTCTAATGGCTTTTAGTAAGAGCTTTTAAGGTATCTTCATCTAAGTTGTCCATCTTTGCTATTTTCAAATTATAGTTGAATCTCTCAATAAAATCCTCTAAGTTTTCATCTTCTCTTTGCATCATTTTGAACACTTCATCTTTGTGATTGATAGGCAAGCAATAATCCAAATACCTATCCAAAAATACTTCCTTCATGTCATTCCATGTTCTAATGGACTGAGTGACTAACGCCATGAACCACTTCAAAGCAGTTCCTTTCAATGTTGAAGGGAACAACTTAAGTTTTTGAGAGTCTTCTAGATAATCATAGGTTCTGCACAAGACTTCAAACTCAAATAAAAATGTTTCAGGATCCTCACTTTTTAACCCATGGAAGTTTGGGAGAACAGAAGGTGAGATATTTTTCATTGTGGCATTCGTTTCTTCATCCACTATAGGGAATCCAAAAGAATTATCTATTTCCCTATTTCCTTTGCCTCCTCCATTATTTCCTCTACCTCCTCCTCTACCCCCTCCTCCAAATAGTGTGAATTCTCCATCTTCTCCTTCTTTTGCCATTATAGTTTCTTCAGGGTCAGTATAGGGTTCAAATTGCAAGGTTACATTCTCCTCCTCTGGTTCCTCTATTAATGGGATATGGGAGAGAGGTTCTACTTATTCTTCCTCACTAGGTATTCCTAATTCTTCAACTAAAATGTGCTCCCCTGTGGAGGTGAAAAAGGCTACTCCTGTTGTTGGAGATTCAAGATTTTTCTCCTCTAGGACTGACTTGGTAGATGAAGTAGGAGATTCTTTTGATTGGATTTCTACCCTGGAATTTCAGGAGTTCTATGACTGGGAGTATGAGTTTGGGATGGAGGTGTATATATTCTTGTTCTTGGTGGAGTAGGTGGTGTTGTAGGAATTGAACTCCGACCTCTAGCTATAAATCTACCCCTAGAGTCTCTTTCTCTATGCATATCATTTTATTTTTTTTGAATGTAAGAGATAAAGTTACCTAGTTACACTTCCCCGGAAATGGCACCAAAATGTTTAGTCAATTTAGTTTCCTAAATTTCTTTGCATAAATTATCAATCGAGGCTCGTAAGCTGATGAATTTTAGTGCACTGTATGTGCTAGTTAACCCTTCTTACTTAATTTTTTTGTACTTTTATATTGTTTTATTTTGGGGGTTTCCTTGATTTCTAATGATGTACAGTCTAAATTATGAGAAACTGAGTCTAAATTTCCTAAAGGTGAACTAATCAAAACCTAAGTTAAAGGAAGGAAAAACAGAGCATCTATCCCATCTTGTCATTTAATCCTAAGTCAGAAATTAAAAGGTGAAGTTGTAAGGCAAATTGAAACAATTACAGAGAATGAAAACTAACTAAAGCACTCTTAGTTGTCCAAGCCTCCAATTTTGAAAGATAACTTTCTTGAGATGGCAAACAAGCAACTTACTATACTTTATAGTTTAGAGAACTAAATCGAATATGCAGAGAGTAACTAATTGATTTCAATCCTTGTGTGAAGTGAATGTTTAACCATTTAGTTAGGATGGATATCAGCTTGGAATGGTGACCAAAAACATCTATCCACACATTGCATTAGAAATCTGAACTAGGAAATAAATAACAGAGGAAACAAGCAGTAAGTAAACTAATCAACAATGCATCCTTGTTACTTTTCCACCTTACCCTGTTAAAACAAAACAAGTTTCATTTATGAAATAAATAGGAAAAATAAGACTGCACTAAGTAATTCTAACATTATGCTACTGAACAGAATTAAAATAAAACAAACTACAGGAAATCAACCTAAACTGCAAATACTGTTAAAAGTAAATAATGAAACTAAATTGAACAGTAAACAAAATAACAAAAGAAAAACCTCCTTCAATGTAGGGTCCCTCTGCAAATGACTGAGTTGAGCTACACACTAGCTGAAGCTACTCTTTCAAATGATCACTTGGCCAAACATGGCTTCATATTATTAACAAGAAAATAAGTTCCAAAATTACAGAGCTGTAAGTCTAAGCTTAATACATACAAAAATTTGAACTCCTTATCAGTTCTTTACAGCTGATATTTATAGAAACATTCCTAATTGTCTTTTGAGAGAATTTAGCTATAGGTGGTTTCCACATATTACAACAGATCTGCGTAAACAGTTGATCAGCTACAAGTGACTTTAATTCAGCAAGATGGTTGCATGAAGATGTTATCACCAGTGGCTGGTTAGAGTTAATGATACAACAAAGCTGTCAAATCTATTAATTAGCCATGAAGGGTGGACACAGAGTCCTATTGCTCTCAGGTTTCTTCGTTTGACTCCACCTTTGACTGTGGTCTTGAGCTGGCGTTTTTGTCGATCTGGGCTGGGTGACTAGGATATGATCCATGTCATGACCATTCTAGAGATGCCCATGTGGTCGCTTTCCTCACTTGACACCTGTAACCTATTCAACCATGGAAGTAGCTACATAATGCACGATTAGCTACAGAATGGGCTATGTTTCACAGCTAATTTGAAAAAACTTATTTCAAATAGAAAAAACATAAAAGTATAACATGTCAATCATTTAATGTCTTCCTCGAGACAAAATCTATTATTTATCAGTGATGGGGATCTGTCTTTCATGGAAAAAACAAGAGAAATAAGTGAGGAAAGTTGTCAAAGAGAGAGTAATGTCTTCCTTGAGACAAAATATATTATTTATTAGTGATGGGGATCTGTCTTTCATGGAAAAAACAAGAGAAAGAAGTGAGGAAAGTTGTCAAAGAGAGTAATTTTGAGGTCCAACAAGGAGTCTAAGGGGTCACAATATAATCAGAGCTGACATAACAATAATAATATAAGGGCACAACAATAACAATAAGGTGGCTACACTAATAACAATGAGGGAATACAACAGTATTATAGGGACCTAACAAAAAAAATACAATAAACTTTTGCAAAAGAAAAGAAATTAATTACATCAAAAGTATATATGATCTGAATATATAAGAACTCTTACATGTTCAAGGACATTTTTCCAAAAAATGAAAGGAGATGCCAAGAAAAATGTGGATTCATTACTTTCTTATTGATAATTTGAAATATTGAAATAAGTGGAAAAATAAAACAAATCTAATCTAAATTAATCTATTCCTACTGCTAATTGAATGTAAAGAAACATGACTAGGTTTAGTCATTCTTCAAATTTAATCTTTTAGAAGTCCTCTAGTTGTTATGGGTGTATTGTAATTAAACCCTCGTTGGAATTGAGTCTCTTGGCATTGGTGTTGAAGTAGTGATAGTGTTTGACCATAATTCCCACTTGAATGTCATGTTCTTGGGAACACCCTACTAGTTAAATGTTAAGTTTTTTTTGGATTATCTCACATATTATGGAAACCATTTAACTAATACATTTTTCTTTTTGTCAAACATGTTTACTTTGGACTATGTGCCAAAAAAATATATTTAACAATTTACAAATTAAAGTTTCCACTAAAATTTTATAAATAATAATAAGCCTTATGATTATCAAATTGTGAAATTATTATTTCTTGTTTTACATATTTTGACCTATTTATGAGATTCATTAAAAAATTCAAATATATGTTTTTTTTGTTATTGGTTTAAAATTGAGAATATCTAAATATGAGAATTTATTTGGTTAAATGAAAGATATATTTTTTTATAGTTATCTTTTTAAGTTGTTTAATAATATGTTATATTATTTTTATATAAATGTTGAAAAGTTATAGAAATTTAACTAACAAAATAGTTTAAATTATTAAATTAAATTGATTAATAAAATATATTTTAAAAATATTTTGATTTAAATTAGATTAAAAAAAATCACACTTAATATATATTAAATTATATTGAATAAATTATTTCTTACAAACTTTAACATGCAAATTATAATGTAATTAACAAATTGATAAATATTTTAAAACATGTCTTAACTAAGATTATCAAGAATTTCATACTATATTTTATTTGCTTAAAATGTTTAAGTTCAAGTTTAATATATTGTATATAAAGTAAAAGTAATTTATCATAGTTAGAATTTTTTTAAGTAATAAGTAAACAAATGAACACATCTCATTTTTTATTTTTATTTTTGAAAGTAAATTTATTTTTTCTCAATTAATTGAAAATTGGTTGTAATTGATTTCTTTTTCAACAGATTTTGTTATTTTTATATTTTTTTAAAATGACCAAAGGTTTTAGAGATAATTTTTTGGTCAAGAGTTTCCTCAATTCTTTGATTTTTGTTTCAAGCTTACTTTTCCCTTTTATTAATATATTCTCTTTCTATTAATATTTTTTTTTTTAAATATATCTATATTTACATTTAATTTATATTAGATACAAAGTAGAGAAAACTATGATGTTTCTAGATAGAATCTCACTTGTTGACTTAGTAAGATCTCAACCTATTGATTCATATGTCAAGACCCACCTAGTATTTAGTTGCATATATTTCCATGGGGCAATCTTTTTGTTCATTGAATATCTCGAGAATATTTTGGAATTTGACCATTAGCAAAAGATCATTCCTTGACCCTTCTCTTCATTCTCAAATTCCTAAATATTGTGAGAATCTGTAATTTAAATAGATTCTCTAGTTTCTAGCAATAGAAAATCCAAATCTACTTATTTACGTACACCCTAAAACCTCATTTCACCCACCACTACCAATGGATAAGTGGCAATATTAAATGTACAAATAAATTATGTGACATTGGGATTGAACAACTTGGTGAAGGACTTTAATGGCTTAGCTGGTAATTATGTTTGACCACAACTCCTTGAATCATGAGATGCTAATTTGTTTTGTTATTGCCACCATTTGACTAATTAAATTAAATATTATTTTATTATGACCAACTCTTTTATGGCTATTGTGTTATGTGAACCAATCACTTATGAAATGTGAGTTGTTATGCAATAAATATGACCTTACTAATAAAATCTGAACTTTATTTGAGTTGTCAAGTTATTGGAACCATCTCACTTGTAATACCTCTCATGTTATTCCAGCCATCTGGCTTATAGCAACATGGTATTAAGATCATGTCAGTAATCAAATCCTTCTTGGTGACCTCTACAAATGAATTTATTGGGACTTTTTAAGTTTATCAAATTTTAAATTTTCACTATCACTATGTTTATTTAATGAATTAGAATACACTTATTTTGAAAAGAAAATAAATAAATGCTTTGTCTATAAGTGAATTTAATAGTTTTTGGTTGAAACTAGTGAAATTGTTTTCCCCAAAACTTCATTTTTGTTATTAAAATGGGCGGGTTTTGATTGTATATATGGATTTAGGGCCTTGAGAAATTGTGTGGAGAATTTGCAACTCAAATTTGTGATTCCAAGGGATCACTGTTGGATTCTAGGAAAATTAGAGTTGGCATAAAACCTCCAAAAATAAAAGAAATAGACTACAACATTATTCAATATGAAAATATACAAAAAGGTTAATTTAGTTCAAAGTTTTTTAAAATTAATATTTATTCAGTATATTAATATGAAATTTTATTTTATGAATTTATAATTTTTTAAATTACTTTAAGTTGATAAAATAATGATGAATTAGGTTATCAAAATAACTTTAGTTTAAATTGTTTCATGGTTTTTTTATTTAAGAAAATAACAACAACATTAATATTATATTTTATTAAATTAAATTAACTAAATAAAAGAAATTTTCTTTGCCAACTTTATCCATTTAAATAAGAGAGTTGTATACATTTTAGATATCCATGGTTAAAACATTTTTTTGACGTATTCAATTATTATTATTATTATTATTTTAATTAAAAAAGTGAAATGGTTTTCTTTATAATTTGTGGCATTGAGTGAATAAGTTGTGGCAAACTTTAGTATGTCACTTGGAACTATTTTGGGTGGTTGGGAGGAATGACTGGAATCATGTCTATCTAGGTCCAATTATCATAAGGGACATGTTGAGCTTATATGGAGTAATGCATCTTTATGTAGAAGGTCCTTAAACCCTAAATAATATCTTTCTCTTACATAAAGGTTGGAGGGTAAGGTGCTTGATTACTTAGAAAAGAAAAACCTAACCAACCTATTATTGAATCACAATGTAATGAACAAGTTTATAAATATTGTTAAACATGTCTCAATCAAAGCTTCTAAAGATTATACTTCTAGTTTGTACTCTTGGGTATGGGTTGGATGGTGAGGTGATTAGTTACTTACATAGGAAAACTCTAAAAAAATAATTATTGGACCACAGTGCAATCAACAAATTTACAAATGTTGTGAAACATGTCTAAATAAACACCTCTAAGGATTATAAGTAGTTTTTGTACATAAATTTTAGGTTTTGTAAATATATTGTAGTATACTTATGTATTTTTATGGAGTGAATTATTCTTTGTGTTTATATACAAAGTTTAAGTTTATTTTTTATACAATTCATATGTATTTTTACAAAGTGAATTAATAACTTGACAAACTCATTTTTTTGCACAACTCCAATTGTTTTTCAATAAATTAAAAGTTTGCTCTAATTTATTCATATTTTTTTTTAATTTAGTTATTTTTAATATTTTAAAATTAATGAAAACATGAATGGAAATGTTCAATGGGCAATGTTCTAATTAGTTGGAACTGTATATTTTGACATTATTGTCATTAGATATTAAAAAATTTCCAATAAAAAAGAAATTTTGTTTTTCAAACCATTGACATTCCTTTATGGTTGGGGATGGGTGGAGGGGGACAGATTCTCTTCAATCCCAAAGGAAATCTAGAAGTTAAGTATTCCTAATATCTTCGAAAGAAGCATTTTCTTTAATCCCAAAGGAAATATAGAAGTTAAGTATTCATAGGAACTTGGAAAGAGGACAAACAGTCTACTGAAATGTATGGGCTTCTACTCATGCTTCAGTTGGGTAAATAAAGGACGGTCTCCGAGATAGTAATCCTAGGAGTTTCCTTTCTCACCATCAAGAATTTACAATAAGGCTCTCTTCCTAAGACTAATCATATCATCCTTATTTTTTGCAAAATTCAAGGTATACTAAACCATTTTCATGAAAATTCTGTCTATCACATCTTTAGAGGTTAAAATAAGGAAGCATAATAAAATTAGGTTTGTCTTCTTGAAGCATAGAAAATTGTCACCAATGGTATGGTAGGATGGAAATCAATCCATGAATTATTCCTTCCCTATTCCTTCCCATCGTATAAATGTTAGAGCCCATGGGTATCTTTCAAAGAGAATATAAATCTATAAGGGATTCCAAGTTAACACCCTTGCATTCTCGTCTTCCCCTTATATTGGCAACCATAATATTTAAGAAGTTGTAAAATCGTTGTGGTTAAAAGTTCATGTAATAAAGTTAATAAAGGAAAAATGAGACCGAGGTCACGAGACACTTATTCGAAGGTGAATGTTGGGAAAAACATCTTAGTGGATGTTCATTTTAGTTTATTATGGATAAGGCATTGGAAAATGATTATAAAAGGCTCTGAAAAGGAGAAGATACATTAATTGTTATTTTACTTATGAAAAAAAGGAAAATAGGAGAAAAGAGAGATGAAAGGTCGAGAGGGAAATTGAAGGAAAAATAGAGGAAATTGTAGAAAATGGAGACCTCCATAATAAAAAGGCTACTTAGGATCAATTTAGAGCTCTTTTTTATCAGTTTTAACTTAGAGCTCTCTCTATTCTCTCGTACTCTTACACACTTAGAGTATTCTTGGAGCACTCTAACATTGAAGAAAGAAAAGAAAAGGAAGGAAAAGGAATCAAATGAAATCAAGGTAAAAATAAGGAAGAGTTGGATAAAATAGTTTCAACATGAATACTTGCAAGTAACATGTACCATATATGATTTCCTAGCGAGTTTGTGAATGCATGGTACATGCATGTGTGTATTTGGTTCTCTTACTATCACGGACATGGGTTTTTCTAGGTGTGACAGTGGTTTCCACCTTGCCTTTCCATTTCTAGATAGCCATGGTGTGATGGGGTTCTTTTATTTGGTTTAGATTTTGATTGCGAGATGGTTTTTGGAACTCATTGAGGTGGTCTTAGGAAAATTCCCATAGTGCCTAGTTATCCTTTCACCGATTTTGGAAGGATTGCGGTAAAGCCTTAGGGTGGAGACAAGACAATTCCTCAACATCAGCTACATGACTCTTAAGAACCATCCTAACATTTTTGGTAACCAATCCCTATTAGGCTTTAGACCACTTGACCTCGAGATTCTCCCTTGCTATAGGCCTACCAACATCAAGGAGGCGTTTGAAGCTCTCACTAAAAGGCATGCCAATGTCGAGGGACTATTTTTCTTAGTGATGTGCTAGTGTCCCAAGGTTTTGAGCCACTTTTCAGGCTGAGATCCAAGGTCACTACGCATAATTGAATGACACTTTTAGAATAGAAAGATAACAAGGAAACAATGAGGCAAATGAAAATGCTTAAAGAAGCCCTTGACTTGACCCATACTAGCCATGGCGAGGATTTCGTCAAACGTATCATGAATATGTAATATACAGGTGTAAATAACATATCTTAGCATAGGGGTCTGATACCTAGCTAAGAATCACTAAGAATCATTGATGCCTCAACATATTGGCTTCCAGTTCATCAATTAGGTCATCAAACCTACACATAACCAACATAATTTCAATATAAATACGAAGGGAACCACAACCATATAATCCACATATAATCCAATATAATGCTCATATAAATACAAAGAGAAATAACCTCATATTGATGATGTAAAATCCAACCCTAGGATGAGACTTCCATGTCCCAACCGAGTGTAGAATGGGTGAGCCAAAACCCTCTTCAACCATTCAGCCCCGTGCTATATTCCAAGCATGAATGTGGGATCTTATAAAACATATCAATCCAAAACCATCTAGGGCTTTGAGAGGCAAACCACCTCAACCCATCAAACAATGATTCCACCTCATGGTTAGACATTACAAAACCATCATCACATTGCTCTCTACCCAAGCCTTCGAGGGCTCCAAAGTGTTTGTTCCAACCAAGGCTTCGAGGACTAGTAACTCAACTCACAAATGCAGTTGATCTTCGAGAGTGTTTGTCTAACCAAGGCTTCGAGGATTACTAACTCAACCCACCAAGGGCTTCCACGACATTTGTCCAACCAAGGCTTCTAGGACTAGTAACTCAACCCAAGTTGTTATAGGGCTTCCAGAGCATTTGTCTCACTAGGGCTTTCAAGAACTAATAATTCAACCCAAGCTAAAGGAAACATGAGAACCAACCAAAACAAAACAAGGATAACATTGATTAAGATGATAAAATTATCAAAATAACATTAAATTAATAATGTGATATAAATTAAAATTAAATAGATATAGATCATAATATTTAATTTAACACACCTAAATATTAAAATTTTACCATCAAAAATGTTAAAATAGACTCTAAAAAAAGTTGAAATATTATAATATTAGTATATAATTTTAATTTATAATTACAATTCAAGTATAATATAAAAATGATAGGTATATCCATGTGGATAGATATTTGTATTTTTAGGAACAAAACAACGAGTGAGAGATTAGAAATTAGGAATAGGTTTAATTATAATTTTTTTAAGCTTATTTATTTAATTATTAAATAATACATTAACAATCCAACAAAACATGATATCAATTTTACCTTGGAACGTTCATCCTCTATTTATAAACTATTTCAATCCTTTTATAAACAACATGGATTTTGTAATGATGGTTGGACTAGTAGATGGGAATGGTTTATACTAATGTAATGATTACTAATATTTTTATAAGAATTTAATCTTTATTATTTGTGCATTTTTCTTAATATATGTTTATCTAAAAATAATATATAAAACATTTTAATTTTCTTAAAATATGTTTATCTAAATATAATGTATGAAAGATTTTAACTCTTTTAGATAAAATGTATAATAACTTTGTTATAATTAGACAAAAATATTCTTACAAAAAAGAGTAAGCCTTTCAAAGATCTCACTCACCTTTATATATATAAGGAAAAGAATAAGTTTCTTACTTTAATGTGTCCCCTAAATTATATTTTATATATATATATATAATTATATATATATTATATATATATATATATATATATTTTTCTTTTATATATATATTCTTCATATTTATAAGATTGAATAGTGATTAAATTTAACAAGTTTATTTTTTCCAATTTAAGGTCAAAGTTATGATATATATTTATATATATACTTATTATATATATATATAAATTTTTTTTAGAGTGAATTTAAGGCTTCAAAGTCCACAAGGGGATGGCACTAAATTCCACAGCTAGCCACTTACGATTCCTATATTTTTTGTAGCATGTCTCCTCCTCCTCCTCTGATAACAATTATTTTATTAATATAATATAATATATATATATATTTTTTTTAAATTTTCTTAGTATTTTAAAAATTAATATATAATATAGTTTTATTATAATTATAAGATCGAAATGTCATGAAATTTAAAAGTTTATTTTACAGTTCAAAGTGTAACTTATAAATATAATTTAATATAACTTAAGTTTAAGATACATTTAAAAAACTAATTTAAATTATAAATATTAATAATAAATAAGTTTTAGTTAGTTGGATTAGTTTATACTATTAATGTTGAAATGTGTATATTTTGATTATTTTGATAAAGTTTTTTTTGGTAAATTATGTTAAAAAATTTGATGAAATTACAAGTTTAAGTGATTGTTTTGTATAATCTAGAGGTTTAATGTTTTTTCTTATGTATTTAATGACATATTTTGAACAATTATAAAATTATAAACCACACTTTTACCAAAAATAAGATTATCAAATTTCAAAAAATAAACCAAAGTATAAAAGAGTTAAATTACATTGTTAAAATATTATTAATAATATTTTACATTAATTTTTTATTGAAACTAATTTTAGATAGCAAATTTATTTTCTTAAAAAATAAAAACACTTTCTAGAATAAATAATCATAAATCAACATTTAAATTTATTAAATAAACGATAATATCACAATAAAAAAATAAATATTATTGTAAATCTAAAATACTAAATAACTAAAAAAAATTATACAAATATTTTTATATGAATCAATACATTTAGCTTACATTTATCTAAATATTTATTTATAAAAACTTCAACTTACTCCCAGTAAAAAAAATGTAAATAAAATAAAATAACATGAAAATAATTTTATTTAATAAATAAAATGATATAAATGACGTAAAATGCAATGTATTGCCTAACATAAAACATATATAATAATTTTGTTTTAGTTTATATTGTAATAAAAGGAAAAATATAATGCTCTAATCCAGCTAACCGAAATATATGGAGAGAGCGTATATCATGAAACTAAACTGCTCACGCCATCTTTTATAAAATGGGTGAGTAAAACCCTAATATAACCAGAGGTGGAAAGACCATCGAGCAATTAAACAACATAATGGAGCAACGCATTACTTCAGTTCATATGGAGCGAGTCAAACACCTGCACAAAATATTTCGCAACAAACTGAATCAGTGGTCAACCGTGATGCATGACTAAAGAGAAAAGAAGATGACTACGAAAATATTTTTGAAAATGAAAAAAACTAGAGATTGTTTTGGGAATCTTCATAGAAAAACATGTGGACTAGCTACACTGCAGAGAGCAGACCGCTAGATCTCAGGTTATACACTCGTAAGCAAATTCGGGTCGTAAATAATTATAATAGTGAATACTTAATCTGTTAGAGAAAAGCAACTGTGAGGCCCAACCAGCCATTGAGTCAAAATTACGCCATAAATTATTTCATATAAGCTGCTTTACATCACTGCAGAAAGAAGAGTTATGCTAAAGGCGAAAACAGACACTAAGATATGAGTTTGTAGGTGTTTTGTAGAGGTATCGACTTTGTCAGAAGATTCCGGTTGTTATTTTGATGCAAGTTGGGTCGTTCTTTTGATGAAATTTTACATCCACTTCCAAACAAGTAACTGGATTGGTGAGACTAGTAATAGAATATATGATCAAGAAAGTTTTAAGTAAAAACCACATTCAGATTGTTAAGTTTACTGGTATCAACTACCTAGCCGATTGTTAAGTTTACTGGTATCAAACTATCTAGTATGATTTAGAGTAGCAATTAAAAAAGAGAGTTTGATCTCCAGGGTGATTAACTGTTCAAAGAACAATCAGGCTGAGCATCATATGGGCATCTGTCAGCTCACATAAGCCACCAGTCAGATCGCTTAATCAGGCCTTTATTGTGTTCACCTGTAGTCTCGCGCGCAGCGTCCTAGCGCTCCCGCTCATAGCATACCAGCTTCAATGCAGTAGGTGTCGAGTTTTTACTTCTAGTTTTGGGCTTTTCTCTCAATCACTCTGCAGGGGTTCACAGAACTATTAATGTGCAGAGTTTGTATGGTTATTGGGAGGTTCTGTTGTTACCCAGCTAAGAACAAGCAAAAATGCAGCTCTAAAGAGTTAGGTTACTGAGCAAAAGAGGGGGCTCTGGTGGTGGAGCAGTCTTGCAGGGTTCCTCCTACACTCCCGAACCTGAAAGGCTTTGTCCTCCCGCAACTAGGAGCGGCAGAGGAAGGGGTCCTGGTAGATCTGGAGCTGCAGTATGTGAACATGCTGCTCACCATACTGGGCCGTATCATTTCCCTTGCTCCTGGAAAAGAAAAGCTTGAAGGCAACAGTAATTTGGGAGCGGCCCAAAACAGAGAATTGTAAATCCTAAGGAACATTTACGCGCAGTGGAGGAGAATGCTTCGATTGTCCGTCAGTGGCGATCCCTCAGGCTATGTGGCCCCTCATTCGGACTTAGAGGACTCTCTTCGGTACCTGTCTAGTTGTTGAGGAGCCCTATATTACACATGATGACTAGCCTACTTAATTCTGTTTTAGTTGCTATGATTTTGGCTCAGTATCCTGCATGTCAGTGCGTAGTTACTACATATACCAGTTGTTTCATGTTTCTGTCCATGTTCAAAACTGTAATGTGTGGGAGAACTGTACTGATTTTATGTGTTTTTTCTAAAATGCCATCAACAAGCTGAACTCTCAAGGCCACTGCCTTGCTGTAATTTTTTGTAGTCATATTGAGAAAAAAAAAAAAAACAATGAAGAGAAAATTAATTCCTATATGGTTGAGTTTATACTAGGTGGTTCCAAACCCTTACAGTTAACCATTTTTATCTCAAGTTTTTCCTAAATACTCAACAAGTTTTTCCTAAAGTTTTTTTTTAATACAATATGATTGTTATCGTATTAATATATTCCTAAAGAGATGTTGAAAAGGGGTTTAAGGTAAAAATGGAAATAAATTTTTGAAAAACTAAATTAAAAACATAGGGCAAAACTCTTTCTGTACATCGAAATGAATTTTGTTTTAGTTTGAAAGCTTAAGTAACCTTTTTGAAATTTGTGTTTATAAAACTTGAAACTGTGATCTCATTCAATATCAATGATGTCAGAAGAGTTCAACTTCCAAGCTCACTGTTTTTTCTAGCTCACGGATATCCGAGAGCCTCACTAGACGAACTCTTCCCCTAATGGTCCTAGTTTCGATTCCCTCCAATTGGGAAAAATCTTCGAAGAACTGCAAGGTTGTTGCGAGCATCAACCTTACAACCTCTCGCTCCTTACATTTTTCCTCATAGAGTCAAGCTCCTACTCGATTTCCAGGGAAACAGGAGCGTCTCGGTTGGCTACGGGGTCTAATCCCTTGCACACCATATCAGGCTTTCTCAGAGCACTTCTCTTAAATGTAATGAATCCAAGGGTTAAAGAGGCAACTGCTGATGCTGATGTTCCCCAAAGATAACAGAGTGTCTTTCCGGATTGATTACACTATGATATTTTGTATTGATTAAAGCTATAGGAAGATTGTCTTGGTATTGAATATCACTCTGGATTGCTTCATTTTCAGTTTTAGGTTTTGCATTGGCTACTAGACTAATCTTGGTGTTTTTTTATCTTTTTGTGATCTCTATTTTTTTTTTTAAATTGAACATTTGTATAGTTTTTTTCATGAAGAAGACATAAGAAACACTTGAATCCATTGAAAATCATAACCTTGGTTTAAGAAACACTTCAATCCATTGAAGATCATAACCTTGGTTTTACAAAAGTTTACCCTTCACTTTCAAAGATCCCAAACCTAGATAAGGAATCTAGCTATCTCTAGAAACCCTTCAAATGGGAGGCTAGGGGAAACACATCATGTGTGAAGAATAGGATGGAGATGAATACATGGTGAAGGAGATAGCCATCCTTAAGCTATATACACTCCTACATAAATGATTAGAACTCATCTATGTATATGGTGAAAATCTTGGGTGAGAGAGGACACCTGTGCCTCACCCCAATGGTACTCCTTATCAAATTTGATAATCCATGTGCTATGCAAAGAAGGTTTAGAAAATGCTAATAAATATGTAAAATATAAGTGAGGAAAGTCTTCAGAATGCTGATGTCTCTAGACAAGGCAATAAGAAGACATATAATATTCACAAGTAATTATCAAGAAGATAAATTAGGTGTTAGGCCTTGATTTTTCAACAGTTTGGGGTGAAATAATCTTCAAATGGAATAATCTAATTAAAAGAGGTGCCATAGGTCACTCAGATCAAATCTAGAAGATGTGGTGCATCTTTTCCCATCCTATCCCTTTGTTCATATTAGTATTAGTTTGCTCTAGCCAATTGGATATGCTTCAATTTTTTGTTGATTGAGAAAAGAGTTCTACCGGAGTCTTTCTACAATAATGGTTTTCAAAACTACAAGCTATATCCTGCTCTCCCTTTTTATATACTATGGGGAAAATGGAAATGCTAAAATGCTCCCATTTTTTAAAGAATCTGGGTAGACATTAGAAACACATGTTTAAAGATAGTTACTTATTATAAGGAAATTGGGCCTAATACAAGGTAGTTATCCTGGAGGAATATAGAGCTTGGATCTATGGCGGTTTGCATACGTTGTTCGTTTTCTTTGATGGGGCTACATAAACCATCTATCATGCATATGTAAATAAACCATCTAGCATGGATGTGAAAATAACTTTTATTTTAATGATACCTCATTGGTTTTTTTCTTATTGTGAAAAAAAAAGGAAAATCAATATCTAAATTTTCTTTATGGGTGCTTATGAAAGAAAAATAACATTTGTGACGCTATTGACTCAATTATTTCTACAATTTCTTAGAGATCTCTTATCTTCAAATAAGTAAAGAATTACAGCATAAAAATACTTACAAAAAGAGATAATGCCTCTTTGGACTTAGCAGATTCCTTTTTCTGGTTAGCTCCTGGTCCTGAACCTCCTTCTGCAGGTGATTTATAATTTGGAGTAGGCACTAGGTCTGCCTCAATTAGTTCAAGATCTTGCAGGAGAATATCGTAGTGAGATTTTACCTCACTAGGAGTTTTATTCTCCACCATAGCAGCTACCTTCTCCCAGCGATCTGGACTGTCTTGATCATAAATGGCCAAAGCCATTTCAAAATCCTTATTTTGTTTCCACGTCCAACTTGTGGTTGTGGATTCACCAGCCATTTCCCTATGAGATTTGAAACTGGAACCTTCTTTCTCAACTGAGTAAAAGTGTATATAAGAACAATAAAGCTCCACTTAGATCTCTAGTTGTTATGGCTGTGAGATTTGAAACTCGAACCTTCTTTCTCAACTGAGTAAAGTGTATATAAGAACAATAAAGCTCCACCTAGATCTGTAGTTGTTATGGATGTATTGTAATTAAACCCTCATCGGAATAGAGTCTCGTAGTGATAGTGTTTGACCATAACACCCACTTGAATGTCATGTTCTTGGGACCACCCTACTAGTTAAATGTGAAGTTGTTGACCCTTCTCTTCATTCTCAAATTCCCAAGTATTTTGGAATTTTAAGATTAGGAAAGATCATTCCTTGACCCTTCTCTTCATTCTCAAATTCCCAAGTATTGTGAGAATCTCTAACTTAAATAAATTCTAGAGTTTCTAGCAATAGGAAATCCAAATCTACTTATTTACGTACACCCTAAAACCTCATTTCACCTACCACAACCAATGGAGAAGTGGCAATATTAAATGTACAAATAAATTATGTGACATTGGGATTGATCAACTTGTTGATGGACTTTAATGGCTTACCTGGTAATTATGTGTGACCATCATCAGATGTTAATTTGTTCGTTATTGCCACCATTTAACTAATTAAATTAAATATTATTTTATTATGACCAACTCTTTTATCACTTTCGTATTATATGAACCAATCACTTATCAAATGTGAGTTGTTATGCAATAAACATGACCTTAGTAATAAAATCTGAACTTTATCTGAGTTGTCAAGTTATTGGAACTATCTCACTTGTAATACCTCTCATGTTATTTGAACCATCTCACTTATAGCACCATGGTATTAAGATCATCTGAGTAATCAAATCCTTCTTGGTCACCTCTACAAATGAATTTATTGGGACTTTTTAAGTTTATCAAATTTGAAATTTTCACTATCGCTATGTTAATGAATTGAAATATACTTATTTTAAAAAGAAAATAAATAAATGCTTTGTCTAAAACAGAATTTAATAGTTTTTGGTTGAAACTAGTGAAATATTGTTTTTCCCAAAACTTCATTTTTGTTATTAAAATGGGTGGTTTTGATTGTATATATGGATTTAGGGCCTTGATAAATTGTGTGGAGAATTTACAACTCAAATTTGTGATTCCAAGGGATCACTGATTCTTGGAAAATTAGAGTTGGCATAAAACCTCCAAAAATAAAACAAATAGGCTACAACATTAATCAATAGTAAAATATACAAAAAAAAAAAATATATATTTAGTTCAAAGTTTTTTAAAATTAATATTTATTCAATATATTAATATGAAATTTTATTTTATGAATTTATATTTATTTTAATTACTTTAAGTTGATAAAATAATGATGAATTAGATTATCAAAATAATTTTAGTTTAAATTGTTTCATGGGTTTTTTTATTTAAGAAAATAACAACAACATTAACATTATATTCTATTAAACTATATTAACTAAATAAAATAAATTTTCTTTGCCAATTTTATCCATTTAAATAAGAGAGTTGTATACATTTTAGATATGCATGGTTAAAACATTTTTTTGAGGTGTTCAATTTTTTTAATAAAAAAAGTCAAGTGGTTTTCTGTATAATTTGTGGCATTGAGTGAATAAGTTGTGGCAAACTTTAGTAAGTATGTCACTTGGAATTTTTTTGGGTGGTTGGAAGGAATGATTGGATTCATGTCTATCTAGGTCCAATTCTTATAAGGGACATGTTGAGCTTATATGGAGTAATTTGTCTTTATGTAGAATGTCCTTAAACCCTAAATAATATCTTGCTCTTGCATAAAGGTTGGAGGGTAAGGTGCCTGATTACTTAGAAAAGAAAACCCTAACTCACCTATTATTGAATCACAATGCAATCAACAAGTTTATAAATATTGTTAAACATGTCTCAATCAAAGATTCTAAAGATTATGCTTCAAGTTTGTACTCTTTAGTATGGGTTGGATGGTGAGGTTCTTAGTTACTTACATAGGAAAACTCTAAAATAATATTTATTGAACCATAGTGCAATCAACAAATTTACAAATGTTGTTACACATGTCTAAATCAACACCTCCAAGGATTATACTTAGTTTTTGTACATAAATTTCAGGTTTTATAAATATATTATAGTATACTTAGGTATTTTTATGGAGTGAATTATTGTTTGTGTTTATATATAAAGTTTAAGTTTATTTTTTATACAATTCATATGTATTTTTACAAAGTGAATTAATAACTTGACAAAGTGAGTCGGAGCCTCATGCAACACCTCAGACTAGCCCTAAACTTAGCAGCTGCCCTCAGTGGCCTCCCATTGCTGAGGATCGATGAACATGGAATCATGAGAGGACAAAGAGCCTCCCTCATATAACCAGCGAGAAAATGAAGGAACAACAAAAGCTTTCACCTCTCTCATTTCTGCAATGGGTCCGACAAAGATTAGACCATCATCAACCACCAAGTTTGTTAAAAGATTGGAAGACATCCTCGAAATATCACTCCCTCGAGCTATTCCTCGTAAAGTAGGACTCTCCGTGGCGAAACATGGATTAGTTGGGCATTTTACACAGTTATGGCCATAGCCCAAAATGGTACAAAAATGGGTAGAAAGGAACTCGTCTGCAACAATAAAAGGAAAAATATCAATGAGGTTCTGTGGAAGAGGAAACTACACCTTCCACTTTGAAACCAAGGAGGATCAAGATCTAATATTTAGGAACGGCCCGTACTTTATGGATACAAGGGGTTTGTATCTAAACATATGGATGCCAGATTTCGACCCAGAAAGGGATATAGCTAATGTCGTTCCCATTCGGGTCAGATTGTCACATCTCTCCTCCACTATTGGGGAGATGATTCAGTTAAAGCCATAGGAAATGTAGTTGAGAAATACATGGATAGGTGTGAGCCAAAGGAAAACATGCACGCATATGCCAGAATCTGTGTATAGGTGGATCTAGGAAAAGGGCTTCCAAAAGCCATCAAAATCAAAGTGGATCAGTGGAATCATATACAACACCTTGTAGAATATGAAATGAATTATTTCAACCCAATTGAGAAGCCAATAGTACTATGAAGAAAAATACATATAAAAAAAGATAAAACAATTAAAAAACACAGTGACTGTGTGAGCTAAAAAATACTGCAAATCTCATATATTCATTCAACTATTAACTACATTCTTATATAGTAAAACTATTAATAAAATAAACTATAAAATAAATCTACTGACATTATAGCTAATTTACATCACTTTCGAGCAGTGACCACCCTAACAATCTGCTGCTTTAATTTTGCAGTGAACACAAAATCTGCTGGCTACTTTGTCACCATTTTACATAACTAATTAAGCATTATTCCCAATGCTCCCCCTTAATGATTAATGAAGATTAACTATCTTATCTCGTATTGCCAAAAACTGATCTTTTGCCACTGCTTTGGTGAAGATATCTGCTAGTTGATGCTGAGTATTTATATGCTTTAATTCAATATCCTTCTTCTGCACCAAATCTATAATGAAGTGATATTTCATGTCAAGATGTTTTGTCCTGCTGTGATGAACTGGATTCTTTGCTAACTTGATGGCACTTACATTATCACAATAAATCACTGTAGGCTGAACTTGTTTTTCTCCAATTTCTTCCAAAATTTTTCTGAGCCATAGAGCTTGTGTACCTGCTGAGGTAACTGCAACATACTCTGCTTCTGTAGATGAGAGGGCAACAACGCTTTGTTTTTTTGAGTTCCATGTAACCAAACCAGAACCAAAAGAGAAACAATTTCCAGATGTGGACTTACGGTCATCAAGACTACCTCCCCAATCTGAATCACTAAATCCAACAAGATTGAACTTTTCAGAAGATTAGTAATGAATACCAAAATTTAGAATGCCTTTCACATACCTTAAAATCCTCTTGGCTGCCTTCATATGTATTTCAGATGGATTTGTCATATATCTTGAAACAAGTGAAACTAAATGTGTAATATCAGGCCTTGTGTGGGTTAGAAATATCAAGCTCCCCACAATACTTCTGTAAGTTTTCTCATCAACTAAATTAACACCATCATCTCTACATAACACCTCTCCATGAGCACTTGGAGTAGGGGATGGATGACAATCAAGCATATCAAATTTATTTAGCATATCCTGTGCATACTTTGTCTCACAAATGAAAATCTCATTATTACTTTGATAAGCCTCCATTCCTAGAAAATATTTCATGATGCCTAGATCTTTCATCTCAAATTCATGCATCATAGCAGCTTTGAATTTATCATTCATCTTAAAACTACTACCCATATACAATAGATCATCAACATACAAACTTATGATTAAAATATCAATACCCTCTTGTTTGTAGTAAAGGGTAGGATCATTCTTACTTCTCTGGAAGCCATTTTCGTGAAAGTATCCATCAGTCCTTGCATACCATGCTCTTGGTGCTTGCTTAAGGCCATACAAAGCCTTCTTCAACTTGTAGACATTATTCTCCTTTCCTTCCACTTCAAAACCTTGTGGCTGCTCCACATGTACCTCCTCTTCTAAGTACCCATTCAAGAAGGCACTTTTCACATCCATATGATGTATGCTCCATTGTTTATGAGCTGCTAATGAAATCAACATTCTAATGTTCTCCTGTCTTGCTATTGGTGCAAATGTCTCTTCATAATCAATTCCATACTTCTGTGTGAATCATTTAGAAACTAATCTTGCTTTGTATCTATCAACACTCCCATCACTGTTAAATTTAGTCTTATAGACCCATTTGGTGCCAATCTTTTTCTTGTCATGTGGAAGCTCTGTCAACTTCCAAGTGTCATTCCTTTGAATGGAATCCATCTCTTCTTGCATGGCTTGCATCCAAACATCATTAGTACATGCATCTTCAAAACATGATGGTTCAAATTCAGCCTTGGCTAATAAAGCAAAATTGACTATCTCACCTATTGGGCTTTCTTCATGTGCTTGATTTGCACTCCTCTCATAAATATCACTCAATCTTCTTACCTTCCTTGTAGAACTTGGAGAAGAAGATGGACTTGAACTTGATGTTGAAGAAATTGATGAAGGGCTACTTGGTGGAGTTAAGCCACTAGTTACAGAAACATTAGTTGGCTGCTCATGATCATTATCAACAATTATATCATCATTCAAAACAGATTTTGTCTTCTCAACATGGCCTTTTTGATGACCATAAACTCCCCCTTCATAAAAATTACATCTCTTGAGATAATAAGCTTGTTAGTTAGAGGATTATACAATTTATAAGCCTTGCTTGTCTCACTATACCCAATAAAAATGCATAATTCACTCTTTGCATCTAACTTTTTTCTATTTTGATGAGGTACATGCACATAAGCCAAACAACCTAAAACTTTGAAATGATTAACATTAGGCTTTTTTCGATACCAAGCTTCATAAGGAGTCATATTTTCCAGTGCACTGGTGGGGCTATTGTTGATGATGTATACTGCTGTTGCAATTGCATCTCCCCAATAAGAGTTGCTCAATCCCTTAGTTTGTAGCATGCATCTTGCCATTTCAACCACAATACAATTTTTTCTTTCAGCTATGCCATTTTGCTGAGGTGTGTATGTTGTAATATGTTGCCTCCTGATGCCATTCATATCACAATAACTCTGGAAATATTTTGAGCAGAATTCTCCTCTACGGTCAGTCCGCAAACATTTGATTTTGCACCCTCTCTCATTTTCTACAAGGGCTTTGAACTTCTTGAATGTATCTAGGGCTTCACTTTTGGCCTTCAAAAGCTATACCCAACAATTTCATGAGTAATCATCAATAAAAGTGATGAAATATGATGACTTATCCAAACTCTTAGTCTGCATAGGACCACATATGTCTGAATGAACAAGGTGAAGTGGGTGATGAGCTCTCCATGCACTACCCTTTTGAAACCTTTCCCTTGCATGCTTTCCTTTAGCACATCCTTCAAAAACCTCCTTATGCTCTTCTACCTTGGGCAAACAAGAAACTAATGCATGTGAGGCTAGAAAATTCAAACTCTGAAAATTTAAATGCCCATACCTGAGATGCCATAACCAACTTGAATCCTCATAAGCCATATAAGCAAGATTGCTATTATGTTCATCAAACCTCAAGGGAAACATCCTATTTCTTGTCATAGGCACAACAGTGATCACCCTATTTCCCTTATTCTTATCATAGATAGTACATGTCTTATTTTCAAAGATTACTTTATGTTAAGCTCTTAACCTGCAAATGATACCCAAATACAGAATATGCGAAGAAAAGAGACCCAGAACACAGAATATGCGAAGAAAAGATACCTAGAACACAGAATAGCAATGATTTTATTATTCAGAGAGTAATTTTCACTTGCCTCTTCGAGGG
>APFE031643989.1:188948-246310 GCA_000404065.3 Pinus taeda | reverse complement strand
AATAGTGGGCTTCTATGGGGCACAATAATAACAATATGGGGACTACATGGGCACAACAATATAATAAGGGGGTTGTACTAATAACAATAAGGGGTTACACTAGTAGTATAGGGACCTAACAGCATGAAATGCACTTAAACTAAGATCAAATGCAATTATCTTGGTTAATTTCAATCTAAATGCCTAGTCTATGTGTGACCTTTCTTTTGACTATTTTGAAACAAGTCTCTTATGTAAGTTGTGGAAGGATATCCAATGAAATATTAACGATACCTCTCTTAGAATATCCAACACACCTAATGCCTCTGGCGCTGCAGAGATGTGGCTCTGGCAACTGCAAGGTCACTATGATAACCACATAAGAGGGTCTATGTCCCTAAAGTTGATGAAAGAAAATGGGTCCCTAAAATATTTCTTTCAACCAATCTTATGCTTGGAGGTAACTTTTCATTAGAGATGAAAGCTACGATAATATGCCTAAATGAAATGAAAGTAGGTTTATTAGTGCTTGTGAAAGGAAATGTCTCAAGTATATGGAAATTTTCTCAATGAGATAACTTAGATAATTACTCAAAAGTATACAAGATACAAGAACATAAGTTGCATAAGCACATAAGATTGGTAAGTTTCTCAAAGTAAGTGCTTTAACAAATGATATATCAAAGCAATGAAATGAGATGAAGCTTCAAAATATGATATGCTTGCAAAGTGAGAAACTAACTTTGAAATAAATGACCAAGTAACCAATGAGCCTATGGTGAGACAAACATGAAGCAAATTGTTAAATTAATTAAATCAAAATTCGTCACGTGAATTGGGATTTTTGCATCTAATGAAATCAGTTGCTCTAAAGTGAAATCCCAAGTTGTACTTAAAATAAAGACTTCAACTGCAAGGCATAAAATGGAAAAGAGTAGCAAAATCAAATTTAGAAAGTCAGATTGTGATGGTGAGATTGTGTTAATTCTTAAGGAATGCAAAATGAAAAATAAGAAAACAATTCCAGATCAATCCACCCACATGTTTATCCTTCTAAATAAGGTAAAAATGATGCCTTGGATGAAACCCAAGCTCCCACAAAAAACTAAGTCTTTTTATTATATTGTTACAAAGATGAGAAGCCTTCCAAAGGATCTCAACTAAAAATTCAAGAGTAATATTTTACAACATATGAGGCTTTTCAAGCACTAGATTTCCTTCTTGAAAATCAAATTAGAAACTAAGATAAATACAATAAGAATGCTCTCAAATTTGAAAATTTTAGGTGTCTCTTGGTATCCCAAAGATTAGCCTCCAATGGTGGATGAAATCTTGCACAATAAAAGGAGCTAGTCTTCTTTTTCCATGGCCTTGCCAAGTAAAAGGTCCTCCTCAAATACCAATGGCCTAGCTAAATGGCAGCCCTCTTCAAATGCCTGCAGCCTCCTAAAAGATGAAATTTGAATGATTGAGAGTTCCTACAACTTAATAGTTAGAGTTTTCCTCAAGTCTCTTGTTATCAACACTTCAACTATGGGTTGCAAAACAAAGACACAATTAGTGTATAGAGAACATGTAACACAAATAAATATCATACAAATAATGTACAAGGAACCAAATCAAGTGATTGTAGTGAACTCCACCACTAGCTTTAGTTTAGAAAATTCTCTTAAATAGCTAATATAAAATCAATGAAACCCTATTTGAAAAGATTTAAAAGATGAAATGTTTGTTTCTATACAATCTATGTCCATATGAATCCCTGCAATAACACTTCTCCGTAAGATGAACTATGAAAATCCAAATAACAAATGAGAGTTCCTTTGAAGATGCATCAAGAGTGGCTTGGTCTCACAAAGAATTCCCATCATGCTTGATCCAACAAAAAATAATTCTTCTACAATACTTCAATCACACATTAATCCATATATATTTAGAGAAACAAACAATGAATTGAAGCTTCTAGAAATGTATTTGAAAAATAAACTAGAACTTTCAACATCTAGAACCTACTTCCAAATCAAATGTTAATTCAAGATAGATTTTCACTAGCAAGGTTGCAAGAGTATATGAAAAATTAAATCACTCAAAGCATAAATAAAATAGATTATACCAGTAGCTCATAATGCACCATTCTCCAAAGGAAGAACACCCATGAATGGACCCGCAAAGTCTTTTTATTGCAATTCTTGAAAAGTGTACAAAGTAACAACAATTCTACAAACACAATAGATAGTAAACAAAAGATACAAAATAAGAGTTCAAAGCTCTATTATATAGAGAAATGGGAGCAAATCCCAATGTAGCATCCAAGTTAAAAATGGCCATGGTAAAGATCCCAATAAGGAAATCGAATTCCAAGTGGAGGGATGAAGTAGCCACCAATCCAAATCGAATTCCATATGTGGCACCAAGATATCCTCAAGAAAAATATAATTCTCCAAGTGTGAAGATGAGAAAATCAAAGTGTGAATCAATCAAGGATATAACTCAAGTTAAACTCCAAGATCAAACCATGTGATGAAACCTCATGTAGATGCTTCCAATGAGCTCAGCATAATCTCCTTGGGAATTGTGTGGTCCCTCCTTGATCCAAATTCAATGTAGAAATGGTGTGCCAAGTGTGAAGAGGAGGGAACACAAGTGGAGACAAAATCCCAAGAAAATCTCCATAAATATCCTCCAAGTATCTCACATGTTCATTAAGTCCAAAAAATTCGATTTTCCAAGTCACTAGCTGCTGTATTAATGCCCAAAAATTCGATTTTCTTGAGTGGGCCATGCATTTATGATGCAAGATGTCAAACAATCCTCCATATGTCCTTTGACTCATTCCTTTGACTTGAGATAATTTCCAAGTCATTTCCATGTCATTTTGTCACATGAAGCTATTTATTTTTCTCCATTTAATTTATTTATGGGTTAATTTATTGCTAGATTTCCCACTAAACTTAAGAAAAGTGGGTTTTGAGGGTCTAGAACACATTTGTAACCCATCAAATTGTGTCATAGTAGAAATTTGAGGGTGAGAGGTGTAATTTTGATCACACATATCCAATGCAATTTCTCTAGACATCACTTATTACATTTCATATACAAAATTTATTCAAATTTCCACCCTGCAGGAAATTTTAAAAATTAAAAAATGACCCCCTACACCTACTCAAATTCCACAAAATTTTGTGTGTGATCTAGTATGGTAATATACAATGACCATAGACACTAGGAATCACCTAAGGCCTCAATATCAAGCCTCACTTCGACTTTGGGGTTATGCTTTGAGGAAACAACTCAATTAATTATTAAGTCCTTGTAAGGATATGATAATTAACCAAGTGAGAAAAACCTCTAAGAGTAAACTCACTTGATGAAAATGTCTCGTGTTACCGAGGCCTGTTACATGACTCGACTCCTCATACTAGTATCACTTTTACATTGTCCCTGCAGGGCTTGTGGAATTTGAGTAGAACCAAAAAAGATGGGAAGAAGAAGTGGAGTTGAAAAACTCTAATGACATGATGAACTCTAATGGTACATTGAAGCTTTTGATACACCCTCGGGCATGGAGTCTTCAAAAAAAATTAGGTTCAACTTCAGTGGTCAACATTTGGCTCCACATGGGGATGCATGATTGACAAGAAGTGAGAGCATGCAAGGACCTAAAATCTACATCCACAAAAAGGCATATATCAGTAGTGTCTGTTCAAAATATCATCATTTAAAATCAAAGACCAATGTGTAGAAAATAAAGAACTACTATAAATGGAAATTTATTCTAAGAGCATAAAATACAACTACTCTAATAGAAAAATGAAAAAGATTAAGGTTAGAAATAAAATACAGAGATACCCCATGGCATCAAATGTTCTCGATGAAGTTCATGCTGAGAACCTTCTTACTTTCAGGAAGACCGTTGGGCTGCTTTTCTAATGTGCCTTGTCCAATTCTGAATATATGATGACTTTGATCCATCCCAGCACTGCGTTGTACATGGTCATAAAATTTACCAGATCCTTTCCACTTTTTAATTTTATTCTTAATAGACTATGATGTTGATGTTGATGCGATCAAAGTAGACCTTTCCGCCCAATCTTGAAAATGCTCAAATGGAAAGTTTGAAGTATTCATGACTTCTGTGACCTGTCTTTCTCCATTCAACATCTGCTCTAACATGGGTGATGGATCAATTTCATAAGTATTATCCTGATTCCCCTTAGTTTCCTTTCTATCTAAGTCACCTTCAATTAGCCATTTTTCAATGGAATAAATGACCTCCTCATAATAAGATGAAGTTTGCTTTAGTGGATTGGGAGGCTTATGATATGTTTCTTTGTCCTTTTCCCATTCGATATCTAAACTAAGCTGGAATTTTTGTACCAATAATCTTTCAATTTCCTCCAACCTATTTTGAAAATTTATTTTATTATCCTTCATAAAACATATTTCCTTGGCATGATTTGTTTCCATAATGTTGATTAACCGTACTTGTTTTTCTTCCATGGCGAGCAGTCTGCTTTGAATAGAAACCACTTAACTAGAATGATTAACCTCCATGGTAGTTATTTCCTTTGCATGATCTGCTATTAATCTTGTTTGATTAAGTTCCATATTCTTAATTACGTGAGCGTGGTTTGCTTCGATTGTGATCAAACAAGTCATCTGATCAGAGTGATTGACTTCCATGGCCTTTATTGATTATGCATGATTTATCTCCATGGTCTTAATGAGTTGGGCTTGGTTGAGTTGCATACCCTTAATAATTTGAGTCAACTCCTTGATGAGATCCTTATCATTCTCATTTTCTTGAGATTTTTCTTTGATCTTTCTTTCATCTCCATATTTTTTTTGAAATACATCAATAATTAATTCTAGAGAGTCAAAACTGTTAGCTAGTAATTCTATGAACCCAATCCAAAGCATTTTCATTTAATGAAAAGATGAAAAGTTTCATCTTAACATCCTCATGTTTAATATCATGGCACCACTTTCTCACACAAAGGTGGAAGTCCCTGAGGTGATTTCTGGTACTAATGGCATTGTTACCTAGAAAACTAGGAAACTCTTCAATAGCCTCAATGGCTTCATCTAGAATAAAATTTGGATAGTCTAGGATGTTAGTAAAGTCATGAGTGAAAAATTCATTCATGATGTCATGCTCACTTGACCTTGAAAGAGAAAATGAATATCAGAGAGAGGCTCATGTCCAATATTAGCAGGAAGTATACAAGAAGAAAGGATTCAAGTAGAAATCCTTGTAGAAAATGAAATAATTCGAGTGACCACTTGAATAGAAATCTAACTCTAAAAATTCAAAATGCAAGAACCAAAATTTTGTGTTATTTTAGGTACAAGAGGACTTGTCCCCAGCAATGACGCCAAAATAAATGTTGTCTCCTAGCACACACACCTGAGTTAGTGAGAAAATCCCTTAACCCCACAAGGTGTGGTTAGTGGCAAATTTAAGAGATGGGATTGTCACCTATTCCCAACTAAGTTAAAAGGGGGGATGTGAGGTTTTTAGGAGATGTCAAATTTGGATTACTTGAATGAGCAAATATAATGAGCAATATGAAATTAAATATATAACCATCAACACATGAACCAAATATTAGCATTGATAAAATCAGTGTCTTAAATATTGCTTAAAATATAAATAACACTTACTCAAGAAAAAATGAAGTGTTTCAAATTAGAACACAAGTAACCCTATCAATCAAGCACAATATTTTATCAACATATGATATCACATGCAAGATATAAAATCTATTTTCAAGAAATTCTTTCAAAATATATAATCATTTAAAAATCCAATTCATGTAAGGAAACAATATAGAATGACTTGCAAAGGAAACAAGTTAAAACTTTACATGCAAAAATGAAGATGATACTTGCCTAAAGAATATATTATTTTCATCAATGACAAGTACATAAATAATTTGCAAGTAAAATAGTAAAATGTGTTAACATGAAATGCACTTAAACTAAGATTAAATGCAATTATCTTGGTTAATTTTAATCTAAATGCTTAGCCTAGGTGTGGCCTTTCTTTAAAAGGAGATCCAAAAAAATACAACCAAGGCTATATTAACTATACCTCCCTTGGAATATCCAACACACCTGATGCCTCTGGTGTTGTAGACACTGTGGCTCTGATGACTGCAAGGTCACCATGTTAACCACATAAGAGGGTCTATGTCCCTCAAGTTGACGAAAGAAAAGGGTCCCTAAGAGATGTCTTTCAACCAATCTTATGCTTAGAGGTAAAATTTCATTAGAGATGCAAGCTATGCTAATATGCCTAAATGAAATGCAAGTAGGTTTATTAGTGTTTGTAAAAGAAAATTCCCCAAGTAAATGGAAATATTTTCAATGATAACTTAGATAATTGCTCAAATTTATACAAGATACAAGAACATAAGCTTCATAAGCACATAAGATTGTAAGTTTCTCAAAGTAAGTGCTTTAGCAAATGATATATCAAAGCAATGAAATGAGATGAAGCTTCAAAGTATGATATTCTTGCAAAGTTAGTAAATAACTTTAAAATACATGAGCAAGTATCCAATGAGCCTATAGTGAGGCAAACATGAAACAAATTGTCAAATTAAATAAATCAAACTTTGCCACATGAATTGAGATGCTTGCATATATTGAAATAAGCTACTCCAAAGTGAAATCCCAAATTGTACTTAAAAGCAAAACTTCAAATGCAAAGCATAAAATGGTAGCAAAGTCAAATTTAGAAAGTTAGTTTGTAATGGTGAGATTGTGTTAATTCTTAAGGCATGCAAAATGAATACTAAGAAAACAATACAAGATCAATCCACCCACATGTTTGTCGTTCTAAATAAGAAGAAAAGTATGCCTTGGGTGAAACCCAAGCTCGCATAAAAAACTAAGCCTTTTTATTAGATTGTTACAAAGACGAGAAACATTCCAAAGGATATCAACTAAAACTTCAAGAGGAATATTTTATAATATATGAGGCTTTTCAAGAACTAGATTTCCTTCTTGAAAGTCAAAATTAGAAACTAAGATAATTACAATCAGAATGCTCTCAAATTTGAAAATTTTAGGTGTCTCTTGGTATCCCAAAGATTAGTCTCCAATGGTTGATGAAATCTTGCACAAGAAAATGAGCTAGTCTTATTTATCCACAGCCATGCCAAGTGAAAGATCCTCCTCAAATGCCCACGGCCTAGCTAAATGGCAACCCTTTGCAAATGCCCACGGCCTCCTAAAAGATGAAATTTGAAGGATTGAGGTTTCCCACAACTTAATAGTTAGATTTTTCCTCAAGTCTCTTGTTATCAACACTTCAACAATGGGTTTCAAAACAAAGAAGCAATTAGTGTAGAGAGAACATGTAAAACAAATAAATATAATACAAATAATGTACAAGGAACCAAATCAAGTGATTGGATTGAACTCCATCACTTGCTTTAGTTTATAAAATTATCTCAAGTAGCTAATATAAAATCAATGAAGTACTTTTTGAAAATATTTAAAATGTGAAATGTTTGCTTGTATACAAGCTATGTCCAAATGAATCCCTGCAAGAACACTTCTCCATAAGATGAACTATGAAAATCCAAAGAACAAATGAGAGTTCCTTTGAATATGCTTCAAGAGTGGGTCTCCCAAACACTTCCCCTCACACTTGATCCAACAAAAATAATTCTTCTACAATAATCCAATCACACATTAGTCCATATATATTTAGAGAAACAAACAATGAATTGAAACTTCTAGGAATTTATTTGGAAATAAACTATAATTTTTAACATCTAGAGCATACTTCTAAATCAAATGTTAATGCAAGATAGATTTTCACTAGCAAGTCTACAACAGTATATGGAAAATGAAATAACTCAAAGCATAAATAGAAGATATTATACCAATATATCATAATGCACCATTCTCCAAAGGAACAACACCCACGAATAGACCCCCAAAGTCTTTTTATTGCAATCCTTGAAAAGTGTACAAAGTAGAAGCGCTTCCACAAGAAAAATAGCTAGTAAACAAATGATAAAAAATGAGAGCTCAAAGCTCTATTATATAGATAAATGGGAGAAAATACCAATGTAGCATCCAAGTGACAAATGGCCTTGGTGAAGATCCCAAGAAGGAAATCAAATTCCAAGTGGAGGGATGAAGTAGCCACCAATCCAAATCGAATTCCATATGTGGCATCAAGATATCCTCAAGCAAAATAGAATTCTCCAAGTGTGAATATGAGAAAACCCAAGTTTGAACCAATCAAGGAGCTAACTCAAGTCAAACTCCAAGATCAAACCATGTGATGACACCTCATGTAGATGCTTCCATTGAGCTCAACGTAATCTCCTTCGGAATTTTGCGGTCCCTCCTTGAGCCAAATTTGATGTAGTGTTGATGTGCCAAGTGTGAAGAGGAGGGAACACAAGTGGAGACAAAATCCCAAGAAAATATCTATCAATATCCTCTAAATATCTCACATGTGCATTAACTCCTCAAAATTTTGATTTTCCAAGTCACCAGTTGCTGCATTAATACCCAAAATTTTGATTTTCTTGAGTGGGCCATGAATTTATGATGCAAGGTGCCAAATCATCCTCTACTTGTCCTTTGACTCATTCCTTTGACTTGAGATAAATTCCAAGTCATTTCCATGTCATTTTTTCACATGGAGCTATTTATTTTTGCCATTTAATTTATTTCTAGTTTAATTTATTGCCAAATTTCCCACTAAACTTAGGAAAAGCGGGTTTTGAGGGTCTAGAACACATTTTTAACCCTAAAAGTGTGTCACAGTAGAAATTTGAGGGTTATAGGTGTAATTTTCATCATACATACCCCATACAACTTCTCTAAACATCACTTATTACATTTCATATACAAAATGTATTCCAATTTCCACCCTGCAGGAAATTTTAAAAATTAAAAAATGACCCCCTAGTCCTATTCAAATTCCATGATATTTTTTGTGTGATCTAGTATGGTAATATAAAATGACCCTAGATACTAGGACTCACCCAAGGCCTCACCATCAAGCTGCACTTCAGCTTTAGGGTTATGTGTGGAGGAAAAAAATAAATTACTTATTAAGTCCTCGTAAGGATATGATAATTAACCAAGTGAAAACAACCTCCCAGAGTAAACTCACTTGATGAAAAGGTCCCAAGTTACCTAAGCCTGTTACATGACTCGACTCTTCATACTAGTATCACTTTTACATTTCCACCGCAAGACTTGCGGAATTTGAGTACAACATAAAAATATGAGAAGAAGAAGTAGAGTTAAAAAAATCTGATGACATGATGAACTATAATGGTAAATTGAAGCTTATGATACACTCTTAGGCATTGAGTCTTCAAAAAAATTTAGGTGCAACTTCAGTGGTTAACAATATCCACCAACAACAAATTATGTAGCTTAAGTCTAGCCTTCTAACAATGAATAAGCAAGCCAAGATAGTCCGAGAAACCTTATTACAATAGAATTATGAATTACAGTACATGAGAGTGCTTTGTGCCAAGTCAGCGGCCAAGCTGGTTCATGTTGGAGAACAATTGAAATCCCTAATGATGCAGTGAGAGGAGCATATGTCAGAGTGTTAGAAAAAACTTCTTTGGGCATAAATAGATGGGGCTTGCAACACTGTTAGGTTACATATGCACATTGGAGAGGGAGAGGCAGAGTTACCTAGATAGACCTATATGTGTTGAGCAGGCAAGTGAGATAAGGTAACATGAGTTATGCAAGGTGCAACATTCGCATGGTGGATTTGTCACATGTACAAGTGTTCTTGCATTTAATCCCTCTCACAGGGTTGGGTGGCAAGAGGTATTGAGTTGGTACCTAATGGATAAGGCTACTTGTTTGGATATATCCATCGCAAAGAGCATAGTTTAGCAAGGGTCATGGGTTACTGGAGGAGCTTGAGGGCCAGCCTATTGTTGGGATCTAGGTGGGATTCCCCATCACATCATGGATTTGGTCAGTGATGGTATTAGTGAAGTGGTGGATTCATCGGCTAAAGGGGGTCATCTAAGAGTAGCACTATAGTGGCACCACCACAAGCACATAGGGAGATTTGCCTCTCAGATCTATTAGGGTGGATCAAGATCGGAGGTCCACACATCAAGGGTTGTGGTAGTGAGATAGTGCAGATGATGACAGAAACAAGATTTGGGTTGATGCATACTCACTCAGTCTTGGATCATGACATCCAGTGGTGTATAGGGACATGCAAAATGAGCAGTTATTACACAGCATTTTGGCACTATCCCTATACTCCCCATTCCTTGATCCTCGAGGACCTCTACAGTGAACCCCACATGCTTTTCCTTCATGAAGAAACTCCCATTGTGTCCCTCTTCAGGAGCAGATCAATTCCATTTTGCACCATTTCCCTTGAAACTTTTGTTTTGCCCAGTTTACAAGATCGGCACTAATGGCCTTTGTCTCCCCCGTGCCAATGTATAGAGATTAACACTACTCCTCGTGCCAACCGAAGCGACTGAGCTGTGTCTCAGTCACGTCGGTCCTATTATGGAATTTTTTTAAATTAGAGCCGAAGCTTCCAACTCTAGAAGCTCTATAACGGAATTTTGGTAAATGGTTTGGCTGGATGGGGTCGAGGATGACAGTTTGGGCTCCTTTCCCCTATAATGATGGAACTACCTCAAGGGATAAGCCCTTATCCCATGAGAAAAGGATCCATCTCCCATCCATATTTCCCATATAAACCTCCCTTCTTCCCAAGCACAAGCTAGTTTTTTGGTTGAGCGTTGATGTTATTTTGGAGTAGACAAGAAAGCTATTACTAGTTGTAGCTATCTAGTTGTGTGAGGGAGAAGCATGTTTTGGTTTGGAGTGAAGCCTAAAGGGAAGAGATTTAAAACTATTGTTGTTTGAAGCCATCATGGAATGCTAGCAGAAGTGTGTGGGAACCTGGTCTTGTCAGACGAAGATTACAACGTCAAGACGAATGGTTGTAATCTCTTTTTGATATTAATATATGCAACTATCGATTGATTTCCTACATGTTTCGCAATATTACATATACATGTCTTAATGTTTCTTGAATTGTTAAGTAGGTTGAATTGTAATTTTTCTATTATTATGTTTGTATGTTGTTGTTTTTTACTTGTTACAGGAGCTTGAAGAAGGAAGTGAGAGATTGTTGGAACGAGAAAGTGAGGACATCATCAAGCAAGATAAGTGACCAAGAGGTAGGACCTCTTGATTGATTCTAACCTAAGGAAATCTTCCATAGAATGTATTTTTTGTGGCTAGACCCATTATCGAGCTATAGGAATTCATTCGTGTCTGCACTTATAATTTTACTTCATCACAACAGTCATATGCAGAAGAGCACAAAGGTGCATGGTGGTGTGTCATAGTATATAGGGTTGCACAATAGATTGGGGGAGTGTTGCTAACAGAGAGATTTATTGACGAGGATGTCAGGAATACCATTCGAGTGGGCCTATTCAGGTTTAGAGGGTGGGTAGATCACAAGGTTGGATATGAGCGTGCATACGGTTTCTCGGACATACACATCAAAGTTGGCCCCATGCATCTATCACTCTTTGGCATCACGTACCGTCAAGGGGAGCCTTGTTGTGTCTGGCTGGTTCTCTCATTATGGGTAGTAGGACTTGGGAGATTCACCTAAGATCACTCTTTGAGATTCAGTGTATCAATGTTACACCGAAAAAATCCCTCTTGCAGACAAGAGGGATCTCCCTAGATCCTTGACGGAAACTAGAACCAAGAAAGACAATTGAACTTATCCTTTCCCTAAGTTGACCTTGTTTGAATTATAATAATTAAAGCTAATGGATGGGCCTCTTACCTATTTCACAAAATGATCAATGAATATCCATTGTTGTGATTCGATGAAGCTCTTCAATGCTTTATAAGACCTACAAAAATAAACCATAAAATGATCAAAAGCACATGCGATATAATAATCCAAACAACTTAACCTAATGATCAAGGAAATTAGGAATTGAATTTACATTAATAAAAATTATAAACAAATATAAACCATTCATTATTCCAATAAGACAAATCAATGGGAGAAAGTGTTCATTTGTATTAATCAAAGATTAAGAGGAGCCTTACAACCTTTGCCTTGATGTCGTGAGGTCCCTCCCAAATGTCTTCAATATCCTCCTTAGATGATAGGCTTTCCAATCTCAAACCAATAGCATAAGTTTGTCTTCTCTGAGTTCTGACCTCCTCAATCACTCTCCCTCTAGTAATTTTATAGGCCAAGAGGAAGAAGTTTCATATCTAAAAGAGGAGGATGAGACTCCTTAATCGAGAGATTAGGTTTCCATGAGAAAAGGGATTAAGATGAATCATTTGAGGGTTATAGTTTGAATAGTCATCACTTGGAAGCTTTTAGTTGGAAAATATTCAACCAACTATGTTTCTAGAATGTACTTTTTATTTTTACTTTCTTGAATTCACCTATGCGTCTTTATAGTGGCAGACAGAGCATAGTTCTGTGTTGTTCTTAGAGTTAATTCCAATGAATGCACAGGAAACTATAGAAAAATTAGCACAGGTGGAACTTAACAAGGTGTGACAGTTATTTTCCCCAAATTCCTCATCTACCTCAAGATATTTTGGGTTGTTTAACTTCTGAGGGAGTTCGTTCAAACATGTTCACGGATGGTAAAAAGACCCATAAACTGATCAAGTTTCATGGTGACAAATTTACATGTAATATATTGCACCCTAAAGTGCGAAGTCTATAAAATAATTTTAAAAGATTGAAGTGCTTTATCATTCCAAGGATCAGATCAGAGGCAATGGTCGGAAACCTGCAGGGAACATTCAAGGATTACAATGCAAATATGTATCAAAAATCATCTTTTAGGTAGGCATTCCCATATTCAGAGTAAAGCGAACTCAATGAACAAGCATGGAAAAACCAAAATCACATAGATGGTAGACACAGCATGGAGGCAACTATCTGTCTACATAATCATGAATATAAAATCTCCTTACAACCTGGATTGATGAAACTAGATACAGGGTCTTGATCTCCATCTCTCGATCCACAGTATGAATCTAACCATGCGAGTAAATGTTTCGAAGTCGAACATGGCAGAAACCATTTGATTACCAATCAATGATGTGAATCGTTAACAAGCGTGAGAGAAACCACCAATAATGACAATGGTTCTCAAGGTACTTCCAGTATAATCTATGAAGTGTGAATAGGTGATATGAAGTCGAACACTCATAGAATCATTTAATCGAAGGCCAATGATGAGAGCCTTTCATCGAAAGTGAGAAACTTGCCATTAAGGCATGAAGGCTTCAAGGTACAGAAGGTTTCTAGATCAACTTCCTAAATAATGAGTTGAAGTTCATAGGAAGTGACCCGTCGTAGGAAAGCCTATGACATGAAAGAAAATGTCAAGTTTTGAAAATAATTTGCAAGGATTGACTCAAGGATGGCGGATGCGATTGAAGGCTAGAATTTGCAAAGGGATTTTGAACTGAGGTTAAACTTCTCTTAAACACATAACGACACAACAATTCACTTGGCAGAATTTTACTTAACAATAATACCAAAACCATGAAGAATTTTAAATGAGTTTCGATTAATTGTAAGACAAATGGATTTCCCAACCTGGACATGAGTGTGACGGAGTGTCATGTTCAAGAGTGACTTACTACCTTTAAAAATGATAATGTAAAATGGACACTTTTTCCCAATTTTCCCCCACCATTACTGGCAAGTACCTCTTTATTTTTTTACAAGCTTGAGGAGGATAACATATGCTTGGACTGTAATCTCATCCTTTGGGTGAGTCCATCGAAGTATTTTTAACATACCCTAAGAAGGAATGGTCCGGTCCCATTATGTTTAACAGGTTCTATACTATTTAGTTTTTACGAGTCCAGTAAAGGAGTAACTCGATGTCGTTTTCTTTTAAGAGTTTGAAAAAGACAAAAAAAAGGAAACTCATTCAGTTCTTTTACTATAAAATTTTAATGAGCCCGAAAAAAGTAAAGCTCAGCATTTTTCAATTTTAGAGAGTCAGAAGAAAAACATAAGTAGACTCCATCAAGTTCTTTTTCGTAAATTTTAGTCTCTCAGGTCCATAAAAGGATAAAATAATACAAGAGAGAACTCTATTGACCATGTTCAGTCAACGTATATATTTTTCGTAAATGGTTCTAACTCTGCCTGTAAAAGGGGTAAACTTATACTGAGTAGACAATTGTTCATTTACTTTTAAGAGTTCGAACAAGCAAGTACTTGACAATTTTTTCATTTTAAAAGAGTCTGAAAATGGCCTAAAAGAGGACTCCATGATTTTCACTTTTCATAATTTTTTAAGAGCATGAAAAGTGATAAAAGTCTGCTAAATAGTCAAAATTATTCATCCTCGCTCCATAACCTATCATGCACATTTAAACTCAATAAATCATCATAACTACTCAAAATTGTCATTTCCCCTCTCAAAAGGTTTTAAATATAAAAAAATAATATTTTTTAGGTTCAAAAAACCCTATAAAAGTGGGAATGGTAAATTATTTTCACCATTTGTATTATTACCATTTGAGAGTAGAGAGAGGAGCTTTTACCACCATACTTCTAGGACTGGTTTCAAGCTAAGCGGTGGACGAAATCGCGCACCGCTTCTTCCAGGTAGAAGATCTCTCGTTAACTTAGCTTTTCATCCATTTAAAATTTCATTTTAAGCTTTCAATTATTTATTTTAGGGAAAAACTATATTTAAAAATGTGCCCTCAGCCCTGTGTTGTTTATTTTCACTTGGGCTTGCGCAGTCCGATAAAATTTTCCATATGGAAAAGTAGGGCCTGCGCAGAATTTTACTCGAAAAATCCACACATCCACACCCTATTCATAAAACGACGGCTGCGCAAGCAGCGAGGCTTTATTTTTAAACAAGTTTTGGGCCAAAAAAAATGAGATTTCTTTCCAAAATGATGATAATCCGTTTAAAATGGTCATTTTAGGTCATTTGATTGCTCAAATGGGAGTGGAGGGATAGAGAGCATGAAGCCAATGATTTGGCAGCTTTGGCAAACCCAACCACCATGCAGGCTCTAAGAACTTGTGGCCTCCTGAAATACTGGCTCATTCCTGGGATGAAAGCTCAGGTAGATCTAATGACATGGATGGTAAGAACCGGGAATGTCCAGGAACAATGTTTTGTGATCGTCAATCATCGTGTTACCATTGACGTCGATGACATCTATTTCCTAATTGGGTTGTCTCATTGGGAAGCCGACATTTCATTATTCGGATAGAGGATAGGAGGAGGTAGTATTGATGGGTATCTACAGTGCTTTTGCAAGGGTGCACCACCCAAGGATGGAAGAATTGATATTCAGACCATCGAGCTCTTTACCCTAAGGACCATTACTTTCATTGTTAGCAAAATATCTGGTAGTGTTTCCCTTCATTTAGCCACCTGGGCACAGATGCAGATAGTCGTGAAATGTTGGGAATGCATGGTGTTCAACTAGTTTGAGGTAGTGGTGGTATGTCATCTTACTCATGCTCTCTCATAAGTATGATTTTGATCAAAACTATAGGAATAATATGAGAGTTGATTTTATAAGTAAAGGTGGTTAGTTAACTTGGCCACCTTTGGCCGGTCAATGAGAAGAAAATAAAAATATTACCGCTCCACACGTGGCAAAGGTAAAATGAAAGGAAAAAGGGAATGAATCCAAAAATGGTTAAGTTACAGAGGATAGGAGTGGGAGATGATTACGAGGTAAGGTGAAATGATGGACTGATAATGGGACCAACGGTCCAAAAGGAGGTGCTTGTACTTGGCCAGCCAGCACACCACCCCACACGATCATCCATAAATAGAAATGAAACATTGATTCCCATACAATGAAAGTGAAGGAAACTTCAAGGATTCCTCGAACGAAGAGGTTGCCCTCTGAATTCCTGAAATAGCACCTACAGGAAACAATCAACATCTACAGGAAGCAAGAAGCCTATAGGATATAGACAAATCAGCCTACATAGCTATCAGTGGACACTAAGGAAGTCAAATCAAGGGTTATCCTCACCAAAATGTAGCAAAGTGAGGTAGGAGCCATACCTTCCATATTTTCCTTTAAAAAAAATCCTCAATTCGGTTAGGAATTCGCAGTGCATCTTAGGATAGAAAATTTGTATTTCATCTCACTAAAAGTCAAATTCCAAAACTTCCTCACCTCCCAAAAGTCTTGAACTGTATCCATACAAGCCTCTATAATTACCAGGAAAAGATGATAGGAGGTTTCAACAAGAGAGAACCCACCAACACAGCAAGGATCCACCAACATCCTCCTGTGGTGGAAATTTTTACAAGGCATCAATGGCTGGGGTTCTTTGAGAGGATGAGAGGATATGATGATGATGTGGCTAGAAAATTTTCCCTCTCACTCATACCCCTCACTAGGACCAATGCCACTGCTATGGTGAAGGGTTTATCAGTAGAAATTACCCCTAAGGTTATAAGCAGAATCACTACACTCCCCCTAGGGTTACTATGGAGAAAAGAAGACAAAGGTAACAACACCCTCCCAAAGAAAATATTATTTTTGGAAGGAGAAGAGCCAATAGAGGAAAAAAATGGGGCCAAAAGGGAGAGCATTCCATACCCTTAGAATGAAGTTAGTTAACACCTCATCAAATATATTTCATGTGAAGGGAGATACAGTGTAGTGTATGGATACCACTTCAAACTCCTCCAAGAACTGAGATTTGGAGAGAACACACCACCTCATAACAGATTGAGTATACCATATTTTCTTATACAATACATGAAATACATGAGCATCAAGGTGCAAGAGGTAAAACATCAGCAACTATCCCATCATGGGTTGATCAAACTCATCCTTGAAGATGATTTACAAAACTTAAGATTCCCTATTTCATGGACAACATTTGCAGACATGCAGATAGAAGGATAAATTCAAGTTATTGAGTATGACAGAAGACCTATTGCTAGTGAGGGAGAAGAAGAAACAGAGGAGGAAACAAAAGAAGAAATAGATGAGGAGAGTGAAGAAATAGAGGAAGAAAAAGAAGAGGAAGGAGGAGACAAAGAAGAGGATGAAAAAGAAAATGTAAAAGATGAAGAAGGATAGAAGGATGAATATACATCAGCAGAGAAGAAGAAGAATCACCAAGAGTGTCTCCAGAACTTACAGAGAAAGAGGTAGCAGCTACTCTAACTGCCCTAAGTAACCCTGTCATATCAAAGGGAAAGAGGCAAAGACAAACCCCACTGTAATTCAAGACAAGAAAGAGCACTGGGATTAGACAAGGCAGACCTCAAACCCTACCAAAACTCCAATTTTCATTGAGGATTAACCAAAACAATAAGAGAAGGCAATCCCTCGAAAGAAAAATGAAGGAGAAGGAGCATCAAAACAAGCTTCTCCCAAGTCTCCAATCACCTATGTTAGGAGGCATGTCACAAGGTTAGCGAAAAGGTATCCTACAGGAGACACAGTTAGACCTATAGGAAGCAGATACCATCCTACACGAAACTCTATCAAACCTACAGAAAACACAGAAAAGAAACCAGGAAGGAATTACTCAACAAGAAACAAAGGAAGAGGACCAAGAATTGAAAGAACCTAGCCCACACCCAAACCTCAACTCCTACTATAGGTTCATTGAAAGAGGTAGGGTGATACCACAGAAGTTTTCCATTCCCCTATTCTTTGAAATTGAAAAAGAGAGGGCAAGGACGCACAGGTGGATGCAAATTTCTAAATGAAAAGGGGTAGAATATGTAGGCCACATGGACGAGAAATTGCAGGATATGGGTAGAGAAATGAGCGACATAAGAGACAGAGAAGCAATGATGAAATCTCAGTTATAGGCTGAGAACACATGGCTAAGGAAGAAGCTACAAGAAAGAGGAAGCCAATTGGAAACTATGGCCAGTTTGTCCATGGAGGCAATCGAGTGCAGGTTGCCAACAAAGCCTTATGCCTTGTACCTCAAGGAACAATGGCTACAATTATAGATAAAGACCCTAGCACAAAGAGGAACTATGCCCTTCCAAGACTATAGACAATTCATTTATCTCTGTGATCAAAGCACCTTGGAAGATATAGCAAAGATATCTTATTTTTACCTACACAATTTGGCCTTGACATATTTAAATATGTGGGACCCAAATCCAAAGCTAGGGGACTTGCAATTAATGCCCTTAGCATCTTGGATGAATCACGAGGAGGCAACAGCTATCGAGATGAAAAAGGTATTGGAAAAAGAAGAGGCAAAACCCCTTATGATAGAGCAGAACAATCTAACCCAGCGGTTGCCATCAGTACCCACAACCTCATTGCAAATGATCCCAAGCTTGCACCAAGGTACCTTGTTGTACAAGAACAAGCAATCACACACTTTGAAGACATGCTAAAATTGCTAGGAGATGACAGCTAGCAAGTCTGCCAAAGGAGATGGAACACCTTTCCTTACAGCCTAAAAAACAGAGAATAGCATTCTCTGGACAGAATGAGAGAGGCACTAAATAGAACCCCAATGTATAAGCAGGCACTACAAAGACTCAAAGTCAATTGGATTGGCTTGAGGCTCAATCCACCATTTCTTTTGGGAACGTTGGAAGGAAGAAAAGAAGAAGAAGAAATAAAGCAATGGGAAGAGATAGATAAGAATGCAAAGTTTTATTCACAAGAGGAAGAGACTATAGCAGAAGCATGGGATGTCAGGGAATCCACCAAAGCAGTGAAGGACATAGACATAGATTGAGTTGCTCAGAGGATGAGCAACACTTTAAGTAAGAGGTGATGATGAGGCTCATAATTGGGTAAAATATATGGACCTTAATACACCTCCAAGCTTACTAAAATCAACTCTTCTCATAATTCTTTACATGTTTTAATTAAATTTTTCTTAATGAGATGAGTAAAGGTAAGATTTTATATCTAGTGGTCTAATGTGCATTGATTGTAGGTTTTTGGGAGAAAATTATGGCTAATTAAGGTGTAGGAAATCAAATGAGACAAGAAGGATAGGTTATAAGAGATGGATCTCCCTCATTAAATCCTCACTCACTCGAAAATCCCTTAATCAAATCACACCATCTCAAAGTTGAAGGCATCCGAGTCATGAGGGTCATTGGTAGCCAAGCTAGTGATAGTTAAGAACCAGTTAATCTTAAGATTGGGAGCCAAGCCTCCCTAGATTTAAGGAAGTTGTTGGAAACTTCAGTTGTATAAATAATGAGGCCTAGAGCCTCATTAGGATTCATATTTTTTTATGCAAAAATAGCTAATCAGTTTTCGAGTTGAAGGATTTTGACCAAACATTGTTATGTATTTTTTTATATGTTAATGAAAATGAGCATTCCCTTGATCCAGCACTGAGTTGACGCAGAGGGATGAAGATCTTGGGTTAGGGCCCAACCCTAACAGCACAAGTTCCTCTTATTGTACTTGTATGCTTAGGTTATTTCATAGATTACTTGTTAAATTTATTTTGACATTGTTACAGTGCAAGTATTGGTGAATTTGATTAGTTTGCTTCCATTTGTGCCTATCTTTACCAGTAGTATTAGAGAGATAAGGAAATATCAAAAAAAGGCTGATAACAAGTGGATCTTACCTCATTCCTCCCTTCTGGAACCATGGTTTGAGGAAAAACTCCCATTCAGCCCAAAAAGATAGAATTTTGGTTTCTTATGAAACTTAGGGTTTTTCTGCTAATTAGGTTAGCATCTTTCAGTTTTAGAAGATAGGTTACAGTTTTCATTTATGATATCTTAAGTTTTCTATTAGATTTCATGTTCCTTTCATAATATGTTTCAAGCATTTCCATGCATGAACTTGGCAAACAAATGATGCAAAATATGTTTCCTTATATTGTTTTAAACCCTTCTTGTTTTGAAATGATTTATGGATAAATGCTAACAATAATGTGTATGTTGCAAGAGTTTCAATATTTCAGGAAGACCTCATATCATCAACCTCATCCAAACCATACCCACCCATGTTCGCCAAAGGCCACTAAGTTCTCAATCCGAGTTATCATTTCACAAGGACAACTTGCCATGCTTGTTGAGCAAATCCAACCATCATAGAGCTTCGGTTTGAGTTATGAGTGAGTTCCAACCACTTCCTTGCCTTGTTCCTTCCATCACTCACCTTCCCTAAGCTCCATACCATTGTCCAAATCACTCCTTATGCCTTTGACCTGTTCTTGTAAGAAAACAGGGGATACTATAGGTGAACTAGGACATCCTATAGACAACATGTAGGAAGACCTGTAGTGGCCTGTTTTGAGCTCGATTTGTGAAAAATGCATCACGAAAGCTAGGAGAAGACCCCTGCTTGCCTCCCAAGCCATTTGACCCATCACACTCATATCTCTCCACACCTATCCCACCTGCCATGCAACCAAGAAGGATTAGCATTCATGTTTTCACAAAAAGACAAAAATAAAAAGGTTGTTATGCTTATTCATGTGCACAACAGTTAAGTGCTTATTTAGATCATATTTCATGCTTAGGTTAGTTAGGATTTCACGTGTTAAATTAGAATTATTTTGAGGCAAGGTATCTTAACAAATAGATAGATGAGTTGTGTGTTTTAGGCATCTATTTCAGTCTTTCATTACTACAATAGGTGGCATTTCAATCCTCTCAATTAGGGTAAAATTCTCCTTTCTCAATTGGTAATCAAACTTCTTCTAAATCAATAGAAGGTTGGTTTGAGAAACCCTAGTGGTTTATCGCCCCAGCTCAGAAGTGACATAGAGTGGACCCATTACATCTATTTGTGTATACAACACTCTCACCTCCAAGTTTGTACAAACCCCGGGTTGATGAAGTAAAGTTGGTAGCCCCAAGAGTTGCAGCATTCTTTCTGCACTACTACTGGTTCTCATTAGTTTCTGGGACCAAATTTTGATTTTTGGTGTCAGCATATTCGGAAAATAAAAGGCCACGAGGCCTTATTTCCTCGGATGACATATTTTGTAGACGCACACTTTTATGGAAACACTATTTTAATGAAAAACTACTACTTTTGCCTATTGTTTATCTTGATCAATGTATGAATATTGTTTTTAATTTTTAAATGTTGCAAATGTGTATTTAACACATGATTCGCCAATCCTTCTATCAAAGAGTTTAAATATCTCGGAATGTGTTGATATTCGATATAATCAAATTGTCTTTCCAAAAGACGGACCCGTAAAAACACTCTTAACAATGTTGGACTCCTCACTATATAGACACCGTTTAAATGTAATACCACGAGCTGTGAATCTAACCTAATGATCAAACATCAAATACCAAATGTGATGGCATCAACTAATATCTCAATGATGGCATCAGTTACGAAAATGACTACCATGGTCTATAACAATGGCTTGTGGGACACCAAACCGAGCAATCACATGATTGAAAATGAAAACTGTTGTAGTTTCATCATCGTCTCTATATGTAGGCATTGCCTCGGCCCATTTTAATTGACTGAAAGGATAATATACCCATGCCTCCCCCCCCCCGCTGAGTGAGGGTTATAGGTGATGAAATCAATGCCCCATTTGGAAAAAGGATCGACAACTATGATAGGGTGAAGAGGCACTGGAGGTGCTTGCATTTTACAATCGTAGACTTGGAAATTATGGCATTTGTGGACTATAGTAATGCAATCTTTAAACATTGATGACAAAAAATAACCACCATGTAACATCTTTTGGGAAGTAGCATACCCAGACATATGACTGCCACATGCTCAAGAGTGGCAGTGATTTAATGTTTTTTTGGCCTCTTGGAGAGTCAATCAACATCAAAATATAGAATTGATACCATGACAGTAAAGAGTGTCACCAATAATATTGTATTGTTTGGATTGGTATCAGATTTGACGATGATCATTTTTAGATAACTCAGGCCTAAAAGTTTGTGTTTGGAGATATATAATGATATCTCCATACCACAGATCCGACGTACTAATAGAAAGAGAGATTCGTTAGCAAAACAATCTTCTGCTATAGTTTCTATATCAATGTGAGGAAAGTCACACAATAGTTCGACGAAAATCAAAGATTTCTTTGATTTGGATTTTTCAAATTACAAATCAAATTCTTGTAAGATAGCTATCCACTTGGAGTATTTGGCCTCTAGAAATTGTTTAGTGAGAATATACATCATAGGGTTGCATTCTGAAATGACAGTTGTTTTTCAGAGAAGTATATAGTGATGGGAACGTTGAACAACTTATATAGCTATCAAGGCTAGCTTCTTTACATGTGCATATTTAATCTCAATTTTAGTGATACTTCTACTCAAATAATAAATCACATGTTCGTTGCTAGAATCATCCTCTTGGACTAACACCATGCCAATAGTGGCATCGGATGCAGCTAAGTACAGAAAATAATCTTGATGATACTCGGGTGGATGCAGTAATGACACATTGGTCAGTGCATGTTTTAATGCATCAAAATATTTATCAGCAAGTACATCCCAAAAAAACAGAATTCCCTTTTTCAACAGTCGAGTAAAACCCTGGGTTAGTTCGGAAAAATTATGGATGTATCTATACAAAAAGTTTTCTTTCCCTTGCAAACATTGGAGTTGAGTAAGGCTAGAAGGAGTGGGAAAATTTAGAATTTCCTCTATCTTGAGGGGGTCAACATGAATGCCTTCTTTCGAAATGATGAAACCTAGAAGCCGGCCTGATTGCACACAAAAAACACATTTGTGCAGATTCAAGTGAATATTGTAATGCCTGCACCTAATGAAAATTGCTTTTAAGTGTTGTGGGTGATCCTACCTTTTCATTGAATGAGTCGAAAGGTCATCTAAATAAGGTTGAACAATATTTTTGATATCATGGAATGCATAAGACATTGCTTGCTGAAAAGTTGCGCCAACGTTTTTCAGGCCAAATGGGAGTTTGCGATAAGACAAAGTTCCCCATGGGCTTATAAATGTGGTTTTGTATTGATCTCTAGCGGGTATGTTTATCTAATTGTAGCCAGAAAATCCATCCGTGAATGAAAAAATTTCATTCCCAGCACAGTCATCGATAATTTCATTGATATATGGAGTTGGATAATTGTCTTTAGGACAAGCTTTATTAATATCTCTGTAATCAACACATACTCGAATAGTTACTTGTTTTTTATTAATAGGTACAATATCTTATACTAAATCAGTCAAAGGAATGGGGTAAATGAATCCTACTTTCAACAATTTTTCAACCTCAGTTTTGATAGAGGCAGCTTTTCGTGGATGTATAGGACGTAATTGTTGTCTAATGGGATTAGCATTTGGATAATTTTTTATTTCATGTACAACTATCCTAGGGTTGATTCCTGGCATTTCTTCGTATGACCAGGCAAATATGTTGCAAAATTCCTAAAATAGGGCTTTGTAAGTTTGAATCTCTTCTAAAGAGAAAGAAGCTCCTATATGAATATTTTTAGCTACCCCGGGTTTCACTAAGATATCTATGGGTATAGTTGTCGATATTTTCCCTAAATTTTGTTTAGAACCGGAAGAAATGGTAGATATTGGACATTGAGGATCACTAAGAGTCTCAAATGAAAACATAGATGAGAAATTATTCTCAATTTTGTCAAAGGATGGAAAGAAGGTTGAACGATAATGAGTATCATTCCATGGAATTTCATCCAAGGTCATAACTTCCATAATCCCTTCATCAGTTAAAAATATGTGTTAAAAGGATTGGGCATAGAGATTGGTACCAAGCATGACAAATGAGAATATTCATCAATAATCGTATTTGTTTGATTGTCTTCAGATGTTGATGAGTTGAAAAAGGACTAAATTTCCTCATAAGCTAACTCAAAAGGGCTACGAAGCATCTCACTGCCATATAAGATCATTTCTAATTCTGAAGGTGATTAACATGGATCCCCCAATTCAAAAGTACTTGATGTAATCATGTTAATCTAGGCATCATTAGGAGGGAAATCGGGTGGAGGGAACGTGAAAGTTCCCTTCAAAGATGAGTCTTTGAGGAGACCAACACCAACTTCTTCATATGGAGTCATTGATTTTCCAACAAAAGGCACACTACTAGTGGAATTAGGGTTTGAGGTATAGTAGGATAATTGGTCTACCTTCACAATTCGTCCTTTGTGACGAAAAATGATCATCGCAAAGTATGACGAGACTACTGCCACCATGGCATAAGTCCATCTCTAACCAAGCAAAAGGTTATAGTCAAGTTGAGCATCAACAACCTCAATGTCTATTGCGACCTTTTTATCCTCTAATTCGATTGGAAAATCATTTAAAAGACCATAAGGACGAAAACCTCTTCCATCAAAGGCTTTCAAAGTTGTGGGAGATTGATTGATCATTGGAGAACCCAAATATTTCCAATAGGCAATGGACATAATACATGTCAATGCTCCTTCGTCAATCATTATTTGAAAAACTCGTCGAGCTTTGACATGAACTAATATCTGAAAATCCAATTAGTGCGGGAGACGCGGGACATGATTTTCGAGATTGAAAAAAATCAAATTGGAGTCATGAGGATTTTCTACTCCTATGGTTGATAATGATAACTTCCTTTGTGTTGGAAAATTTTGCAACACTTCAAGAGCCAACATTGCCGAAGGTGACAACCAAATCTTCGACGATGTTATAGTTCTGAGTAGCCCTAGAATGAGGGTTAAAGGTTGACTTTCGAAGCATGCCATTAGGAGGTGGATGAATTATCATTTCAGGGTTTGGTTTTTCAATGCAACGGTTTAGAAGAAGGAGGAGTAGATGTGGAAGTTTGACCAGCTGGACTGGAGTCATCTCCATCTTCAACAGGACTCTTCGATGTGTAATCTTTGGATCTCATTAGTACCATAACTTTGGAAGACATCATCATGATATCTATCAATGCAGATGAGGAGGATTGGTCATGAGAGACCATTTTACTGTCTTGGGAAGAAAAGGGATCCTTCAAAACAGTAGGAGTGGGTGAACTGTTGACAAATTTAGAAACTTCGCCACGATGTGGGCACTCCTTGGTGTAATGATCTTCATCACAAATTAGGCAAGGATAATGAGGTTTCTTCTTTTCATCAGACGGTTCATTGTTGTTTTATTTCTACTTAAAACGAGTGTCTTGTTTGGTTTTCCCTTTTCCCTTTTTCTTATTTGTGGATTTCTTACCCTTTCTGGTAGATGATTCTATGGTGTTAATTTCCAAAGTAATTTTAGGAGAAGGATCTTCTTCAGGTGAATCAATAGCTGAAATCTGAGTTTTCTTAGAATTTTTCTTTTTGTTCTTGGATTTTTGGCTCACAAAACCAATCATGCCATCTATGGCATGTGATCCTGTAAGGGTTGGATTAGTTTGACTAGGTCAGGGTAAATCTGGGAACTTTTCATTCACAGTACCATACTGAGTATAAAAAAGATCAAGGTATTGAGCATGAGAAATTACTTACTCCTCAGTTACAATGCCTCCTTTGGCCACATCTTCATTTATTACCAGTAAAAGAGATTTTATGAACAATTTGGCCAAAATCTGGTCTAGAATGTAAACTTTAACAATGAGACATCTTTGTCTCCATTCATGAATTTGATCTAAGATATGGGTTGACATTGACTACTTTAAAGAATTTAAAAGTTCGATTCCATTATCATATCGAATGGGCAACTGAAAATGGGTCAAAAAGGTTGTAGCAAGGGCCATGGAAAATTTTAGGGGTAATATTCGCAGGTGGGTTAATTTTCCATGATTTTTCCAAAAAAAAAAGATTCGCCAATTTCCACTTTCTATAAAAATGATTCGCTAATATTTTACCTTAAAATCCACCAACATTATATAGATAGTATATATAAATTAATTATAAATTTGAATAATTTTACAAATAGATCAATAAACATTTTATAGTTTTCATATTAGGGACTAGTGAGATTCACCAATATTTTTAAACTTCAAGATCATTTTCCATCCTTAAAATTTCCCCTGGAAAGGGCATTAAATGTGTTGAAGGAAGCACACAAAAATTCTCCATACCATTTGGTTGCCAAACCAATTAAGGTTCGTTGAAAAAGTCATAATCTAATAGAATCGTTTATTAATGAGTTGGACACGCACCAAAGATGATAGGTCATAACATGGTTTGATGGATATTCACCCGACTTACCTTCAAATCTAGGAATATCAGTGGGTAACTTAGTAGGAATGGCTAGCCAAAATGGTAAATAAAGAAGTGGATCATTATTTAATCGAGAGAGGTCGGGAAAATCCAAAGTTGCAATAAAGGGAAACTGGCGGTTAGGATCTTGAGATGGATACTGATAACCCTGAGGGACAAGTCCTATACCGGAAGGAGGATACCCAGGATATCTTGGAATAGCCTGAGCAGTTAGAATCTGCATACCTCCTGAATATCTAGGATGAGCCATATTGTATTTCAGTTTCATAGGTACTTGAAACGTGTGAACTGGGTATGGTTGATTCTGAAAAGGGAGACTCTAACCCATTTTACCTTGAACGAATTGTCCTTGAAAGGGTTGATTTTTCAAAGGTTGACCTTGGAGAAATTGAGCTTGAAAAGGTAGACCTTGAAAAAACTGACTCTGGGGTAAGCCTTAAAAAGGTTTCCCTTGAAATGACACTTGCATATATGGGATGTTATGTTGTACAACAAGTATTTGGGGCATTGACAGAATTGTAGGAATAGACTAAACAAGGGGTTACACCATTACTTGTGATATAAGTGGGATACTTACCTACGATACTCCTGGAATGGGAGCTTGAGGTGAACCTGAACCTGGGTTCTCAACAGTCGTTGGTATAGCATACTGCACCAAGGTTTGAGGAGTACTCATGATAGGATGTTGAAGTGGTTGATGGGTAGGTGTCGATGGATTAACCTGGACAATTGGTTGGAATTGAAAAGGCATACCTTGAAAAGGTAATTGTTATATAGGTTGTCCAATAGGTTGAACATGTTGATTCATTGGAACTTGAGAAGAAACTAGAATTGACTGTTGATTTAACGAAGGGTAAGGCATTCCAACAACGGGTTGAGGCATAACAAGTTGGCCAAAACCAGTTTGAGGTATTTGAGCATAATTGAGATAATTTTCGGTAGGGAGTTGCCCCACATCTATAGGGTAAGATCCACCTAAAGGTTGTCCTCCGACTTGGTTTGAGGATTACCAAAATTATCAGAAATTATATTAATAAATTGTTCAGATGTCAAACCTTCATTGGTAGGATTAATTACACCAGTTGACATGTTTGAAGATGAGTTCGAGGAAGAAGATCTTGAATAAGATCCAGCAAGACAGTGATATCTAGGCTATAGAAAACAACCATACAATGTTGACTCTGAAGAAGTAGAAAACATAGATGTGTCTGATGAGGTACTTCTATAAGTCATCATAGACTGGTCAAAACCTAGTATGGTATAAGAAGGAGTCATGTATCGAGGAATCCCTTGTCCTAGAAAGTTCAAGGGTGTGAAATACCAATGGTCAAGGTGAAGAGATCTAAACAAAAGCTCTGAGAAATCTATAGGTTCACTGGTAGAAACTGTTGGTTCTTCCTCTTCGTCCAATAAAAGTTCTTCAATGCTAATGAGACTAGGAGGGAGACTATTAGTAATAATAAATTTCACATGCAGGAGACTATTAGTAATAATAAATTTCACATGCGATGAATGTGGAGGATCTGGAATATGCATTGTGGCAGGTGTATAAGTCTCAGGCTTAGAAATATCAAACTCAGGTTTGTCAATATCTGGTTTAGAAATGGGATTTGTATCTGAAAAGTCTCCAGTATCTGATTAAGCTTGAATGAGTTCAGTAATTTTAAATCAATTCCTTCTGAGTGTGATGTTAATTTCTAAGTTTGATCAAATTCAGTTTCTATCACTTCAAGGCCTAAAATATTAGATGTTACCGGTTGATTAACTTCACTTCATTTTACATTAGGGTCTATAATAGTATAAGTTTTAGTTTCTGTTGTAGTTATCGATCCCGATGATTTAGATTTTTCGGCTTTTATCTTTTCTAACTGACTCAGTGTATACTCAAGGGGGTCCCCAAGTATCCTACGTGATTGTCTTGGTAATTCCGCCACAAAGAAAAAAATTCAATTGATAAATTACACCTAAAGTCTCTAAAAAGTAAAAAACAACATAGAAAGTAACACACGCTAAAAATCTAGGAGTTCAAACCATACAAACTAACTCTTCACAGAGATCAATAATTACTAGTTGGTGATGAAATCCAATGTCACGGTGATCAAGGTGAAAATTGTAATAGAAATTAGTGTTTGGAACCAGTTACCCTAACAACCTGCTTAATGAAATAGTCTGGTGCAATTAACTCTGTTATAAACTATCTAGAGCAAAGATTACCCTCCAAAAAGTCCAAGTGAGTCTAGTCAACGTATGTTCCAGGTACAACAGGATCTTGCCTCTCTCGTCACCTTAGGTAGAGCCCTAGGATTATAGTCACTAAGTTTACCAAATACAACGATTTTTGCTGGGGGGATAGTCGCAAATTGGAAGTACACGCAAGGGCAGAGTAACAAGCTCAATCCCCTTGAAGACTCCTCCACATGATCAATTAGAGGTTTACTTTCAAGTGACCCCAAGTACCTTTTTCTACCGTTCTAATACGTGCAAATCACTATATCTAGGCCGATGAAGTGGGTACAATCACTTCACCAGATTCGACAGATCTCGTGCTTAACTCATGTACAAGAAGAGATTCCAAGAGAAAAACATAAATAATTGGATTTTCTCTCCCTATCTCAAGATTCTATTGTTTGTTTGTAGCTTTGTAATGTTTACTTCCTTCTCTATTCCAAATCCCTACACTTAAGCTACTGTAGGTGGAAAGAGCCCTAAAAAATGTAGGATTCTAGATGAATTTTAATTAACGTTGTATTATTAAGTTGTTCTTTACTCAATAGGTGATGAAGGTAAAACTTATGATGTTATGACACGACTCGAAATCTTAATGCACTTAAAAATGCAATAGAAACTTTCAAATTAGATGAAATCTTGTTTAGAGGAAAGAAAGGGTTTCTTTGATTTTTTCTAAATCAAATGAAAAAACTCACAAATTTTCCAATTTTTCTAAAGAAACCAAATTCCAGATTTCCCTAAATGTCAAATAAGCCAAAAAACTCTTTATCTCTTATCACTCAAAACTTTCAAGCACATAGAAATCAATCAAGAGAGTTGGAGAAAACACATTTTCCCTATGAATGCTTTCATTTAATGATAATAACAGTGTAATTGTGAGAAATTTCAAAGATGAAAGCAACAAATTCCTTTATCAAGCAAAAATGACCACAATTCCTTCACAAAAGCACTAGGTCTCAAGAAACCCTAATTTGCAATTCAAAATGGGTTTCACCACAAATAAGAAAAAAAGTAAGGCTTAACTGGTGTATTTGACAAAACAAAATAAGAATATCATAAACAAAAGGACAACCTATCCTGTTTTGATCAATCAACAAATCAACCAGGCAAAACCCTAAGTAATTTCTTCAAAAAAACCTAATTCTCAAAAAAACATTAACAAAGCACTCAAATGAGTTTAGAAGAGACACAACATGGTCTAAACAAAGATAATGACACTTCCAGAAAAACAAACTCAAGTCTGGGTTGAAGCAAAATATATATTTTCAAAAATTCTCAAGGCTTGTGCAGGTAAATAGTGCAAAATAGAGCGCATGCACCCTACTGCTAAGGATAAATTAGTGCAGAACTACAGTATGTCAGCAAATGCGAACAACACAGGGATAAAAAACTCAAGAAAAAATAAAAATTCAAAGAATCAACCACACAGATCTGAAATGTCATTAATTTATAAAGACTCGGGTCTAGATAGATTGGAAGAATTAGAAAGAAAAACTAAGGAAAAATACGAGAACATAGATGTTCCCCAGTATGGTCACCAATTTGTTACACCGAACAAAAATCTCTTGTAGGCAAGAGCGATCTCCCTAGATCCTTGACTGAAACTAGAAACAAGCAAGACAACTGAACGGACCCTTTCCCTAAGTTGAACTTGTTTGAATTATACGAATTAAATCTAATGGATGAGCCTCTTAACTATTTCACAAAATGCTCGATGAAGATCCCTTCTTGTGATTTGAGTCATCTCTTCAATGCTTCATAAGATCTGTAAACATCGACCATAAAAGGATCAAAAGCACATGTGGTATAATAATCCAAAAAACTTATCCTAGTGATCAAGGAAATTAGGAATTGAATTTGCCTTAATAAACATTATAAACCATTCATTATTCCAATAAGACAAATCAATGGGAAAAAGTGTTCATTTGTATTAATAAAAGATTAAGAGGATCTTTACGACCTTCGCCTTGATGTCATGAGGTCCCTCCCAAATGCCTTCAATCTCCTCCTTAGATGACAAGCTTTCCAATCTCAAACCAACAACATAAGTTTGTCTTCTCTGAATTCTGACCTCCTCAATCCCTCTACCCTCTAGTCATTTTATAGGCCAAGAGGAAGAAGTTTCAGATCCAAAAGAGAAGGATGAGACTCCTTAATTGAGGGATTAGGTTTCCATGAGAAAATGGATTAAGATGCATCATCTGAGGGTTATATTTCAAATAGTCATCACCTGGAAGCTTTTAGTCATAAAATATTCAACCATGTTTTTATAATGTACTTTTTATTTTTACTTTCTTGAATTCACCTACGTGGGTTTATAGTGGCAGACAGAGCACATCTCTATGATGTTCTCAGAATTAATTCCAGCGAATGTGCGGGAAACTCTAGAAAATTCAATGCAGGTGGAACTTAACAAGGTGTGACAACTATTTTCCCCAAATTCCTCATCTACTTCAAGATATTTTGGTTTTTTTAACATCTAAGGGAGCTTGTTCAAACATGTTCATGGATGGTAAAAAGACCCATAAATTGATCAAGTGTCATGGCAAAAAATTGACATGTAACAATCAAGAACATGATAGAGATTTTGCAATGGAAGAGTAGAGTTGATGCACAATTCGATATCCACGAGTTGGGGGATGAGATGATCTTTAGCAAAGGTGGTATACATTTCATCCCTGAGCCCACACTTAGGGATATGATTATGGGGGGGACAAGTTCCCTTCCTTTTGTAGGACATGTCAAGGTTCTACATGAGCTTAGGGCACCATGTACAACTGAGGCAGTTTTCCAATGGGTCATTGGACACTAGATATTGTATGGGCATATTATCGAGAGTGCGGATGACAGACTTAGAGGTGATGGTTGGTAGGAGTAGGACACATTTGCATGTATAGGGTCAATTGCGGGAATCAAATATTCATCTATTGGAAACATTTAGGGAGTAGCTATATGACACTTGTGGGTTCCAACAATTCTTTGTATTACACATCAACAACTAGTAGAGATTGGGAGTTGTGAACTCTCGATTTGGCCAGGGGATCCAAGGATCTAATTGATGGTTGGGTCACTCCATTTCTTGGTGAGTAGGATTATGAAAGAGGGTGCTTAATTCTTGATTTGACACGTTGGGGATTGTTGAGGCCTTCATCGTATCGTGGGCAATTTTTCCCTGTTGTTGCTCAGGATCGGGATGGTTCCAAAAGAGGTGGGTTTTGCATGAGCATAGTAGGTAATCAATCATAATCAAAGTGGCATAGCATCATCATGGTGGTTTCTTTTTTAGATTAGCATGGGACCCTAGAATTACAGGACTTGGCAACTCAACTACCGTTAGGGATGAACTCGTTTTTATAGGGTAAGATCACATAGATATTCCATTTGGCCTTAGTTTCATGGAGATTGTTTCATTTCTATTTGACTCGTTTCTATTATGGAGTGACTTGCTAGCAGGGTAGTGTAATCAGCAGGAGGAGGCTATGGTCAGTTCAAGTGGACGAGGAGGATTGTACCTTCAAGAGTTTTAGTTGATTTGTGGGTAGAGCAACTCTTTGGGAATTTGAATGGGATTTTTCATTGTCAAGATGCTCTATTTATGGGAAACAAGTAGAGGGCCACTACTGTCTATAGTGGATGGAGCAAGGGATAGTACATTGATCAAGATGGTTTGGGACCCTGGTATCATGGGATTTAGTCATGTTGAGGTGGTACAACGATAGGGAGTGGTTAAGGAGCACTTTTGGGACCTTGGCATTAGTTAGGCCAGCTTGTGTAGTAGCAGAATATGGTGAAATTGCTCTAGGAAAAGCAATTTTTGGCAGGGAGGATTGTAATGTCCCTGATTTTGTGAGTGTGGAAGTTACTAAGGAGTTTTTCTATTTTTTATGATATTAATAAAAAGGGGAAAATATTATTTTATTAGAAAAGGGTGACAAATACTATTTTATTAGAAAAAGGTGGCAAAAAGTCAATGAAAAGTGACCCCGGCCAATAAAATAATATTAAAAGGGGAATCTAGAAGCTTGGAAGTGGGCTCGATAAAAAATTATAAAAGGAGGATGGACTCATTTTCTAAGAATTCTGGTAGAGAATTTCTCATTGCTATTTAAGAGAAATCCAAGTGAGTTCCATATCAAGGGTTTCAAGCAAAATCCTCAACCTAGTTTCGATGGACCTAATTGCCACCCTAGCTAGTATTTCTCCTTCTTCGGTGGACATTATTTCCACCAAAGTTGGATCATTTCAAGTTCTATTTTTGAAGATCTAACTTAGTATGTTTGTAGGGAAACTTCAGTCTTAAGGAGCTAATTTTCTTCACAGGAGGGAATATTTATAATTCCTTCAAGATGTCGTGTTCATCATTGAAGTGGCCAGAATCTTTCTTCCAAGATTAGGGCCGAATTGGTTTTCCATCAAGAGGGTCGAGTATTCACTTCTAGTAGGCCAATTTGAAGTTATTGTTTTCCACAAGAAGGGGCTGAAATCCCCAACACCAAAAGATCAACTTCTGTTGGAGGGCACAAACCAATTTGCAGAGGTTGTGTGGGATTTCTCATGAGCTATTCACTTTGCTAAATTTCTAGATCAACTGGCCAAAGAGACGGGGCCAATTTTTTCAAGTGTTTATCACCATTTGGAGTTGAATCGATAAAAATAGAGTCAAGTACTGAACATTATCGGCTTCTTGCATGCAGAGAAGTTTGGCTTTCATTCAAGCATTTCATGATTCAAATTTCCTTTGCAATCAAAGGGTCGAATGCAATCAAATAAGGGGACAAGTTTCCAAAGGATCATTCCCTATTGTGTTGCATATTATCTATTGTTTATGCCTTCAAATCAGTAGGTTGAATTCACATAGAACTGGAGCAAGTTCAAATCAATCGAATCCTTGCATTGGTTGTAAATTAATCTTGGGTGTATCAGTCATTTTTTGGAGTAGCTTATAGATTTGTAGCAAATTGGTTGGGAGCCAAAATATATTGTCCAAAAATGTTGAATTGACTTTTTGTATGTTGAATATCAACCTCCAAGCACCACAATATTAATGGATCAAGAAACATTTCCTTCTTATCAACTAGAAACAAGTCCTAGGTTCTCAATTACATTGTAATCATTGAAATGTATTCTCAAATAAAGTTCATATTTTTTCCTTATATATCTATGGGTGTTAATTCTCTCATTTGTTATAATATTTTTGACGAAATTTCAAAGTATCTTACTAATGGTGTTTTCCATAATTTACATGCCAATTGTGTGTAGAAAGGTGTCAAAGAAAAGTTTAATTTTTTTGGAAACATTTGCTTGAATTTTTTCTTGGAAACTTTACACCATGATTGGTACCTCCTACATCTATACACCAAAATATGTGGGCATCCCTATCATTACCATCCTTGAACCCATGGAATTTAGCTTTGAGACCTTGTGTCCCCGTCCATCTCATCATTATTCACATGACCCCTATCAATTGATGGATGTACTTTGGACCTATCTTTCCCCTTAGAGGATGGGAACACCTAATAGGGTTGTTTATTAGACACCCCTGCCCAGGGAGGTAACACTATTATGAACTTAAAGCCACAAATTTGGAAGAGAAGCACACTCTGAGGTCTCAATGTGCCCTTGATTAACAAGTTTGGTTCACCTAGATGCACTAGTGAACTATTGTACCTGATGGTGAGGAAGCGCATTAGCTCTTATATGTAATTGGCAAGTGGTTTCATCATGGGTTGGGAAACTTAATTGACACCCAAGCCCACCAGAGGATCATATTGACACTCCCAAGGGAATATTTGAGAGCCATGGGACTCCATCATCTGTTAGAGCATTATTTTATGCCATGGGCAACTTCAACACCCTTAGGAGCTTTCTCATTGCCCCATATTATTCATGAGATGATGCACATAGACCAGTGTGCCCCTATCGACTTAGCATACTATGGCAATTGATTCAAGGCCTAGAGGAGGTTTGTCTCACCACTTGTGACATGGGAGGGCAAGCACCATTGTCACAGCCCTCGGCATTGGAGCATTGTAGACTTTTCTATGATTAAGAAACCCATGAGACTGGTTCTTGTGCCCTAAACCCAATTTGGGTCCCCACATGATCACTTGCATGGAGACTAAGGGGTCATCCCATTGTTTGAGATTTATAGGTCCCTCTCTCGCATTTTGGCACAACGAGGACTCATTGTGGCCCTCCAACGACCCTGCATTAACATAATGTCATCAATTCAGCTAGCATTTGGATGGATAATTCATAATTTATGAAAGCTACTTAGTAGGCTTGTGACCAAGGCTTGTGTTTTGCACATTTTTATAATGTTAGGGGCCCTTAGGTAAATAATTGAGTTAGTGAGAGTCATAAATAGAACTTATGTTCATTAGTGAGAGATCATCATCACACTTGGGATTTTTGGCCTCTTTGGCTGATTCATACTTTTTCTTTGGAGAGATAGTGGAGTATAATGGGTTCACTTTGATGCTCGTAGCTGAGTTTTGATCTTGTCCTCGAGCTACTTCTTGAATATGGATGGATATATTTCATGTTTATCTTGTAAGTTATTTTGTTGATGGAATCTTTCTTTGAAAATGTCTAACGTGTGTAGTTTCTACAACTAAAGTAAATGATCTTGTGCCCTAATTTTGTTGAAGAAAATTTTGGAAGTTATTTGATTGGTTCATGCATACATTATTCATGGTATAACATGCAATGACCATTCCTAGTGTTGAAATTTTATTTTTCTTCATGAAACGCCATATTCTAATAGCATGTAATTGTTGAAGGTTGGTAACTAGGGCATCAACTTTTAACCTCCTTGAAGATAAATTTGGCCAATATAAAGCATCTAGGACTCCATTAGATTAATGGAGAAGGCACTGGCACAAGCCATTTGGCAATCACACTCTCCTCTCTCCATAATTTTTCCTCCTAAAATGTTGATCCCCTCTTCTTGGACAACTAGGCTAGGGCATCAAGTGATATCCTCTAGAGAGTGAATTGGTGGATTCCATGAGCACAAGACTCTTCCTTAAGTTATTTTCTAGAGAACCTACAAGTTTGGTAGGTTTCACATAGTTATCCATCCATAAGATCACGTGCCCTAGATGTGCCCTAGAAGGGAAAAATCTAGCTTGTATCTCCTTCATTTGGGGACTTCTTTTCAAGGTTGTATGAGCTTAGTATTCATTGGAATAAATCATACGAATCCATTTCTCTTCTTTTCGTTGACCTTGAGAGTGCCTTTGTCCACGACAATTAACAAAACTCTAGGTATCGTGCAAGCCTTTCTTAGGTCTCTTAAAGGGAGTGAAGAGCCTCTTAAAAGTGTCAAAGCATCACAAAGAGCTTCCTTGAGAGGTCCTATCTCATTACCTAGAGTCTTCATCTTAGGAATACCTATTATCTTCACATATCTCAAACCCTAAGTCTTGATCTCCTCATTCTAAGGGTTTTTTGGAGAGAATTTTAGCTTCTTTGAAGCATTGAGCCATTGTTGTGTCTCTTCCTGAATGGGCTTTCTAGAATCACGTCATACTTAATCATTAATTTTCCCACCAAGACTCCTCCCAACAGTAAAAGTCTGTAAAGAGTAGGGGACATTAACTATGTTGACAGTGGGTCATTGTCCAATTGTTCTCACTTAGTCTAGCAGTTGTCCCATAGGTTTCCCTCCTTAGGGCCCTACTATATTATGTGGTAACAAGTCCAATTCCTAAAATTACATGGGAGAATTCACCACATAATAAAAACACTCCACCACAAAATTACTAGACCGATTGCTATAAATACCTATTGGGTGATTGGATTTAGAAGTTAGTTGAGATGATTGCAAATCTGAAAATAATATTTTATAGCAATAAATTGCACACCGGTAATCAGAACACTCAATAAAATAGTTAGATCATCTTTGTAAATGCACCAAATTGAGTGTAAAACAACCCTAACCAATTAGAAGATAATTACCATTGATTGTACCTTGGTATATGGATGTAATCAATACTTTATGATTGCTTTTCTAAACCTGTAAGTTTGATTATTTGAATAAAAACACAAGACCAACAAGCTAGGGATTTCCAAGAACCTTAAATGTGGAAATAAGATTTGGCTATTGGTTGGAGGTGTTAGTACTATGAAATACCTTTCCAATAAGCTTGAAAGTAGCTAAAAACATTGAGTATTCATAGAGATATGCAAATCCAGAAAATATTTTTTTAGTTTTAGGGTCAAATCCTCACTAGGGCGAAAACCAAGATTTAATTCCTTGCTGATTTTTAATCCCAGCAAACTTGGGATGGATTATATGCTTCAAATAATATTCAAAAGAAAAACGAAGGGGGAGTGATATAGCTTTGGAGGCTGAAATCCATTAAAAAAAAAAAAAAAAGTTCTAATTTACCTTATAACAGGTGGCTGAAACATATTGTTGCAAACTTGTAAACCTTTGAACAACAACTGGTTTGATGAAATAAACAATTATCTACACATACAAAGTCACCACATTTCTTGGGCCAATTTATTATGTTAAATATACAACACCCCAATTACCAAACTAGTTGAAAATTGAGAAATTAAGTATATGTTAGTGAAATTGTTGTTTCTTTTATTTAGTTCTGATTTTTGAGTTTTTTTAATATATGTAAAAAATGAAATTAAAAGCTTTCTAAATTTTGAAAAAATGGTGATGAAATCAAAATATGAATTTCCCTTCGCCACACTAATTACCTCATATTGAATTGTGATCACGACCCTCCTTAAATCAACCATTGATTATTTTTTTTGGACAAGATGTGAATTTGGAGTGCATGCACTAGGTGCCTCCAGTCTTGTCTAAGAATTTCTTCCAATGTCAAAATTCAACTAGGAGCAGCTCCTTCAATGAAACACCTCCAACCAATGGATCAATTATGAGACTATAGAAATTTAATCCTTTAAGAAGGAATAATGTTCCACCAAGTTTTCGGGAAGGGGGATGCAAGAATGGGGAGACACATGGGGGGACGTGTGGGAGCACCCCCAAATTTTACAGAAACTCAAGGGGGGTGAGAAGTCAGGATAGATATATATATATTAATAAAAACATGATTCAAATTCAAATTGAATAATGAAATACATTGACTCATACATCATAAATGATTCAATGAAATAGAAATAATAAAATATTGTATAAATTGGTTTAAATTCATCATTCATTATTATATAATTTGATTAGTGCTAAGAAAAATAGTAGATATTAAAGTGTGAAGACTAGAATAGTAAATTGAAATTACTCAAACTCAAAAATAGTATGAAGTGATGAGTCAAAGACTTGGTCTAAGATCATGAGTATTTAGAGTCAAGAATCAAAAGTTAAAACTAAAAATGAGCAATGGACAATGAACCAATGTTATGAGAATTGGATTGATGATCAAATTGGTCGGCCCCATAACTAGGCACTGGTAAGAAAGTTAGGCCAAATAATCAGTCGACCAATAAATACATAAATATTCAAATTTTGAAAAAAAAATACGTAAATATTCATGTGCATCTATATGAATCCAAACCTTTTACACAAATATGACAATTTTATCATATATGTAGAAATGGTGCATATAACCAAAATAACATTGAGTGAAATCCATATTTGAACAAAAAATACATCATCAAAGAGGCTCTAGATGGCCTCTATTGCCCGAAAAAAAATCATTCTAAAACAAATACCTACATATCATCAAAATAATTTTGATGAACAATGGGATCCTCATCATCAATATTACTCTAAGCATTAAAATGAGGTCGAATAATATTAAAATGTTAATCAATATTTTCTTTGAGCGATAGGTACAAATTTACTAGGGTCATGACAAAGGAGTTCAATAATCAGTGCCATCAACGTCGAGGTACATAGAGGGCTTGATGTTCTTGTTTAAATGCTAGTTCTATATTATCATACATGGTAGAATCTAATGGAAATGTTGCAATCCCCACAATCCTAAAATATTAAAATTTTGAAAACTCTTAATTCTATAGGATTTTGAGCGGGATCTAAAATTCTACTTCCTCCATATGAAATCCAATGAGGTCACAACCACTCTCAAATATCCTAAGTCAATTAATGGTAATGTTAAAAATTTAAGTAACACCTTTACTTTAATAATTTAACATTACCATTAATTACATAGCATTATTAGGGCCCTGTGGTTGAATATTAGGCTTCCCCACTCATAAATTATAGTTTTCAAGCAAATTTGAGGGGGATGACCAACCATTTTTTAGTGGGGACGCCCACAAGCACTCATTTTGGGAAACACATCCTCGATATTGGTGAAATGTTTCCCTTTGTGTCTCCCCAAGTTTCCCCAAAAGAGAGATGTAGGAAAATGTTTCCCTAGGTGTCCCCCTGTCCCGAGAGCATGGGAAACATAGGGAGCACATGCCCCACCTGTGGGACACATCCTCGTGGAATAGTGATGAGGATTGCCTGATGAGAAACTATATAAAAAATGGATTTCAACAACCCTAGCTCAACAAAGAGAAGGAAAGGCCTAGCATCCTAACCCTTCTTCTCCATGTGACTTAGTAGCCCCTCAGTGGATCGATCCAATAACTTTGTTTAATATTAATCATAAACCAGAAAATTATCTCATGAAGCACATAATTATTTGCAAGAGTTGAGAAGAGAAAGAATAGAATATTCAATCAACAAATTGAAAAGAAGATGTTTGCAATGAAGAATCTCCTACTATGGCATTATGATCTCACATTTTCACATGGACTACTAAGGGAGAGCTCTAAATTTGTAGACGAAGATCTCAACAATATTCCTCCTCACATCCACAAATTTACAAGACTTTTCATCTGCAATTAGCTTGGAGACTAAGGCACAATTTTTCTTTTGAATTTTACAATGAACAAACTCCACGAATGAGGTCAATACCTCATAGAATAGGGTCATAGCCTAAAAATGAGGATCATTTGGGCTTTTCATGTCCATCGTTCCACGTGAAAATTGCTTGAAGGGTCTCCAAAAAAAATCAGCAGTACTTTCCATGCTCAAATGATCCTCCAATAGGGCTCCACTTTGCTTGGAATGAGGGTTATACATCCCCAATAACTAGCGTGTGTGGACATCTAAATTTGGTTTATGTAGATACTTGCTTTAAAAAATGGTCTTTGACTTGCTTGATGCTAGAAAATAATTTAGAATCCCTCCTTGAATTTGCTTGAAGACACCTCCTCGCTTGCCTTGTTGATTTTTCTTGGTCATAAGATTCCTTTTGATTGAGTTGGAGGGTTCACGAAGCCCCACATGTGTGGCAAACCCCTTAGAAACGAAATTCCCAAGTGTAGATCTCCAACATCCTTGAGCATTTGAAAAATCTTGAACCTGGGTTTTGTAGCAAAAATTTTGTAGATGCCAATATATTGCTCACTTGCAAGATATGATCTCCAAGATGGCTCTAGAAAGCTCCACATTCCCCCAAATGTAGGATGACCCTCTTTAACTAAGAAGGTCCTCCTCCTAGGTCACTATTTCTGAAAAATTCCAAGGGGTAATGGAAGTAGGAACCTTTATGTTTCATCTAATCACTTTGACCAATGACCCCTTCAGAACTTGTGCATTGGGATCTGCAAATTGTATTGGGAACTGCAAATTGTTGGAAATTGTGAGATTTCCATGTTGAAGAGCTACAACATGAACATACCAAAGCCAAGGAATGTCATATAGAGTCAATAAGACAACCAAGTGGGAAAAAGGTAAGTGTGTGAGGATCAAAGGGATAATTTAAGGGAAAAATACAATAGGTGATCACATTTATGGGGCTAAACACTAAGTGGTACTGCAGATCATGCGTCTTAATAGACCCACCTTTGGGATGCCCACATACCACCCTAGTACATAAGAATGCCCATCAAGGCAGGGAGTTACATCCCACCATGGTTATCTCAATAGTTTCATAGAACCAAGCACCATGGAAATGAAGTTAAGAAGACTGACCATGAGCATCCACACACCAAAGATCTAAGACACACTCTCACATAAAGGATCTAAGACACACTCTCACATAAAGATCATCCCATATGGATTTATAGGTCTTTAGATTTGTAATCCTTGGGCTTACAATGGTGATGCCAAAAATTGAATTTTTGCATGTATGTACCCCTACTAAAAGAGGGTAAACCATTGGCTACAACTACGGGACACGTACTCCACCTGGGAGAATGTGAGAACCCCATAACATTTCACCTATCACTTGAAACACACCTCAGAAGATTTTGCATTAAATAATTGGAAGAATGGGATGTGAAGTCCTACCCTTCTTGAGATAAGAAAAATCAAAAATAAAAAATAATTAATTTAACATAAATAAAAACAAAATTGTTCATGATTTTATTAATAAAAATAAAATTAGAATATAACAAATTGAATTTTATTATTGCACTCTCCAACCTAGTATGGAAGAGATGTTATGTCTTGTCCTATAAACATTTTGTATAGAAAAGATGTTGGTATGTCTTGTCCTATAAACATTTTGACTCGATCAAACTAAAATAAAAATAAAAAACAAACGTAAAAAAAATAATAATAATAATCATTGGAACTTTCTGTTACACCAATCTATTATGGAAGAGATGTTGTTATGTCTTATCCTATAAACATTTTGTATAGAAAAAATGTTGGTATCTCTGATACCAATTTCTAGCAGGGGCTTCTCCCACAAGCTTGCTTGACCTTTGGCCTTATTGTGTCTCTCCGTTTATCTTCAACTTTCTTCCTTTACATGAACCCAACGTGAACCCGTACATGAACCTACTCGGATATTTCACGCTCTGTCAACCTTTCACATGACTTCCCTCACCTTTTAACGGTTTGGTGTCCCTTCTATCCTTTGGCGAACCTCTAGCGAACTTCAAGGCAAAGATAAAATTGAAAATAACTACTACACAACAGACATTTACTCAATCACACAAGTACTCAAAAATGTGGAATGAATCACACTCTTATCTTATTTCAGAAAATAGAACTAATTACAATGTATCCCTTCCAGAGATTGAATGTGTTTGCATTTATCGGACTTTCGGCTTCTCACAAAGGAGAGAGAACTATCGAAGGCTTCCTGGCAACACACAGACTCTATCTCAAAATATACAAACTCAAAACTCTAAACTCCACTAGATCTGGCTACTTTAGATTCTTACCAATGTCGAGCACACTGATACACAGGCTTCTCAGATCTCTAAGACTCTAAGACTCTCAAACTCTGAATGCCTTGAATGAGCCTTACCCCTTTCTTATATAGGAAAAGGAGGGGACAAACATCCATACATTGGCCGACAAACTTTTTGTACTATTATTCTGTTAGTCATGGAGATGTGGCTCAAAGCGCACCAAATTTCGGAAAAGTGCTCCAAGTCTCATGACTGAAGAATCTTTATACTGGAAAACACTGTGGATGATTTATCAAATCCCATGGAAAATATCTTAACAAAATATTTACAAGGTGGATGCTTTTGTACAGAAAAGCCCACGAGAAAACTGGTCATGAATAGTCCTCATGACTAGACATCATTATATACAAAGTGGAACCTTTTGAGGATAGGCCCATGGGAACCTTTAAAAGACTGTGATTTTGGGGAACATAAATCTTTTATATAGATTTTCATCCCATGCTTTAGTAAAAATCTTCCTGACAATCATGGGTTTATTTAAAATAACTTGATGTTTAATTTTTGTCAGGACAAGCCATTCATAATGCTTTCCCATATATTCTCTTAAGATTTCATTATCAGAGAGTGACATTATGTCTTTAACAGTGTTGGAGGGGAAGTGAAAGCAAGCAGGAATGTTATGTTCAAAACATGTTTTGCAACCCAACCTCATGTATGCCTCATGGTATATTGGATCAATAGTTGTTCTATTAATCCCATAATTTGTCCACCACTTTTGGAACCATTCACACTATTGATTTCTTTGCATGATCCCAGTTGTCTCAAATTTTAATTTGGTGTAGTGGGTTTCATCTTTTTCGTCAACATTTAGCATATCCCACCAGAGCTTCTTATATCCTACAAAATCATAGACTGTGTCAAGAAAAATAAGCTTAGGATCATTTCCGGGACATAAGGCTGCATTATGTGTCATTATTGGCTAGGAAAGATTACTAGTGCGGTTTATACTGATATATCTGTTATAGATTCCTCTTTGAATTCCACCATGGGACCAGATCATAGTGATGTCGTGGAAGTCACTTTTAAGGGCATCTTCTACAAGGAGTGCATCTACTCTACTTTTTGTATAGATCATGTCATGAATCCATTTCCTACCTTTAGGGTACACTTCCCTTTCAGGTACTAAATGCAAATTATGTGTTTGTGCTTGCAAGTTTGCATCTAATACTTTTGTATTTCTCAACTGCCACGTTGGCTTCCAATTGTCTCTATACTCAAACCAACTCTGGTTATCAGGTATTGTTCACAGAGTTTCCTGTTTTTGACTTTGATCCCACTCAGTAACAATCACCATCACATGTTCTTGTTGCTGAATATACTCTCTACTAAAAAAATCTGGCAAACAATTTTCTACTCCCTTAATGTGTTCTACTTCAAAATCGAAGTTAGCAAATAAGGCTTGCCATCTGGAAAACTTAGCTTCACCTGGATTTTTTATATCTTTGGTTAATACCTTTTTTGAAGCCGAGGCATCTGTCCTGAGCATAAACTTTTTGTTTACTAGATGTACTTCAAACTTATTTATAAAATTCTACACAACTTTAACTTCCTTTTGTATGGTGGAATAGTTTCGTTCTGTATAGTTCCAAGTTCCTGATGCAAACTGAACAATTTGTTCTACTCTGCCCTTTCTTTGTTTAAGAATGCCTCCCCATCCAATGTTACTAGCATCTGGATCAACAACTTTAAAGGCACTATCATCTGCTACATATAGAATAGGGAGTGTCGTTACCTTGGCCTTAATTTGTTGGATGGCTCTTGTGTGTGCTTCTGACCACTGTGGTGGTTCCTTTTTCAATCTTTGATTTAGCAAACTTCTGTCTTTTGCACAATCTTGGTAGAAGTTGCTAACAAGTTGGGTCTTGTCTGTGATGACATCTGGAAATTTATATAAAAATTCCAAGGCATGCTTTTGCAAAGATATATATCCATTAAAGATAGTGTGGCCAAGGAATTTTATAGAAGTTTGAAATACTTCTATCTTTTTCTGGCTCAAGACCAATCCATTTCTTTTTACTAATTTTACAAATGTCTGTACATGTTTAAAATGGTCTTGGATATTTTTGGAGAAAACCAAGATATCATCAATGTAAACTAAAAACCAGTCAAAGTATGGCTTAAAGATGGAATCTATTACCTTCTGAAATTTGGAGGGAGCATGCTTCAAACCAAAAGGCATCACATTCCATTCATAATGTCCTGCAGGAATGCTGAAAGCAGTCTTGAATTTGTCTTTCTCTGCAATGACAACTTGCCAGAAACCTAATTTTAAATCAAATTTTGAAAATAATTTTGCTCCTGCTATCCTTCCTATAAGATTTACTTTGTGAGGAATATGATAGTTGTTATCAGCAAGGACAATGTTTAAGGGTTTATAATTTATCACAAGTCTTGGAATACCCCTAACTTGTTCTGCCCTTTTATTTACATAAAAGCCATTGTAGTTCCATGGACTATCAGATTCTCTGATAAGCTTTCTATTTAGAAACTGCTTGATTTCTTTTTCACACAGTTCTTTGTATTCTTTATTCATTGGAATCGCTCTATGTTTACAGGGTTTCCCAGTGTATCCTGCTTTATAGGGCAATTCAACTGTGTGTTGTTTTCAATGCTAGAAGGCATTTGGCTCTTCTAAGAAGCAATCATCTTCTATCCTCTTTTTGAGATCAGCAATTTTCCTTTTGATTAGAGGATTTTTCAACTATTCTTCTGCATATATTGTAGATTTCAGATCTTTGAGATCTGTCAATTTAGCTTCAGCTTTGTCCAATTCCTTAGTGGTTTGGACCATAGTAGAGACTCTTGGATTTGAGATGTATGGCATCTCAATTCTTTTTGAACTTCCTTTAAAAGTTGGAATAGTGATGAAATAGCCAGCTCTATTTCCTTTCAATCTTATTGAACCATGTGGTTCAACTGCGGCCAAAAAGATATTACCCAAAATACAATCTACTGGAATATCTGCAACTACAAACTTTAGCTTTATACAATGTTGATCAAAATAGATAGAAGCCTTTGGTACTTCACACCTGAGTGTTTTGTCTCCTAGACCAACCACCTTTCTTTCTGCAGAGATCCTGTATTTTGCTGGAATAACTTTCATATTTAATATATTTACATCTGCACCAGAATCTAGTAGTGTAGTCAATGAAAACATTTCTCCTTGTATGCAAATATTTACCTGTACATGATGTTGTTGATATTCAATGGCCAAAATTCACATCTCTCTGAATCCTATCACCGGATCCTTCTTTCCTTCGATGATTTCTACCTTTGGATCCTTGAAGGTAGCGGTATTCCATTCTTCAACAGGTGTGACTGTGGATTGCTTTCCTTTCTCTATTTCTGCGATTTTAGCCTTTAAGACAGAGATTTCAATTTTGAGGTTATATATTTCTCTGCTTACCTTCCCTAAGGTGAGTGAGCGAACCTTATCTTGTAGTTGGTGCTTCTGAAAAGCCCTGGTGTTTCATTCAAAGGAGGCATCCACGAATAATGGCTTTTTAGGAGAACTTTTGGAATAACCAGAAGAACGAAGCCGGTCCATAAATGCTTCTGTGAGCCTGTTCTTCATTTCACCTTCTTCCATGGCACGAATTTGTGAAAGGATTTTTATCTCCTCTTCTTCTGTCTGAGCCATCAACACCTTTTCTTTTTGTGGTGTTGTATAAGTTTCTTCAATGGAAGATTCGTTGTAATAGTCAGAATCAGAGTCAGAACAAAATTTGTAGTTACAATTTTCTGAATCTGAACAATCACAAGGTTGCATATGTGTATTTAATTCTTCGACAGAGGAAGAATTAGAAGAGGAACTAAATGAATCAGCAGATGGTTCCTCGATCTGTTGTTGTTGGATTTTTTCTCTGAACACTACAATAGGACAGTGTTCTGTTGCATGGATTTTTGACCCACATTTCATACACTGTATTTGGCCCTCAGTTTCGATAGTTTTACCTCTCCTGAACAGAGATTGAGATTTATTACCTCTGTTTTTCTTCGACTCTTCTCCTATTGGACATTTATTAGAAGTGTGCCTAGTATTACCACAAAGCCAACAAGTAAGCTTGTTCCATTTTTCTTGTTTAGAGGTATGCAAGTGTATATCAGAAGGCTTGTAGTAATGTGTTCTAGGGACATACCTGTAATATCCCTTTCTGGGACTTGGAGAGGCCTTGGGTCTACTTGAGACCTATTTTCTGCCTTTGTGATATTTAGTAGCCTGTTTTTGTTCTTTCTTGGCTTTCTTTTTAGCTTTTCTCTTTCTAACCAGAGGATCATCAATGGTTAGACCATATCTACTATAGATAGATTTACTGTCTGGAAGCCTTGATAATGTGTCTAAGGATATGTTGACCTTAGAGCTAGTACACAGACTGACCAATGCTTTAGTGATGAGAGAATAAATTTCTCCCCAGGTATATGATTCAAATGGTAATTGAAATACTTCTTACAGATTGATATACTTAACAAATCTAGAAGGCAAAGCTGCAAGATATACCTGTTTCCATAGTAAATTTTTAGAGTCTTTCACCTCGTATATTATTTGCATCCAATCTCAGTGAATGTCTTCAAACTATGACATCTTATTGCATTTGAGGTTCATGAGTACGACCTCATGCTTATCAGCAATCTACGTCTTAGAGCCACACCAGTGCTCTAAGATCATAGAAGTCAGAGCTCCAATCATATTGCTCTGGGTTGTCCCATCTAAATTATGTATAATATCTCATGTCTCATCTTTGAGTACTTCGCTTTCCATTTTTATTAGTAAAGCTAGAGATGATTTAGTCTCCCACCATCTGAGAAGTGTTCCAGTAAAACACTAAATAATGGTCTTACATGCTTCAACTTCATTTTTTCCTCTAATACGCATTAGTTTATATTCTATAAACATCATGTCAATCATCTGTCTGATCTGACCAACACTGAGATTACTAATGTTCCATTCTCCGTGTGAATCAGGGAAGAATGTATGTGTTTCTGGAATTTTTCCTTTTCCATCCAAGTCAGAAGCTGGATATTTAGTGGACCGACTTTCTAGTGGTTCGTAGATGGGAAGAATATGGGATTCTAACTCTTTCTCCTCCTTAAATAAGGAAGTAATTAAAATTGGTATCAGATATTCTCTTAAGATTTCATTATCAGAGAGTGACATTATGTCTTTAACAGTGTCATTGGGGAAGTGAAAGCAAGTAGAAATGTTATGTTCAAAACATGTTTTGCAACCTAGTCTCATGTATGCCTCATGGTACATTGGATCAATAGTTGTTCTATTAACCCCATAATTTTTCCACCACTTTTGGAACCATTCACACTATTGATTTCTTTGCATGATCCCAGCTGTCCCAAATTTTAATTTGGTGTAGTGGGTTTCGTCTTTTCCGTCAACATTTAGCATATCCCACCAAAGTTTCTTATATCTTGCAAAATCATAGACTGTGTGAGGGAAAATAGGCTTATGATCATTTCTAGGCCATAAGGCTGCATTATGTGTCATTATTGGCCAAGAAAGATTCCTAGTGCGGTTTATACTGATATATCTATTATAGATTCCTCTTTGAATTCCACCATGGGACTATATCATAGTGATGTTGTGGAAGTCACTTTTAAGGGCATCTTCTGCAAGGAGTGCATCTGCTCTACTTTTTGTATAGATCATGTCATGAATCCATTTCCTACCTTTAGTATACACTTTCCTTTCAGGTACTAAATGCAAAATATCTATATGTGCTTGCAAGTTTGCATCTAATACTTTTGTATTTCTCAACTGCCAGATTGGCTTCCAATTGTCTCTATACTCAAACTCTGATTATCAGGTATTGTTATCAGAGTTTCCTGTTTTTTACTTTGATCCCACTTGGTAACAATCACCATCAAATGTTCTTGTTGCTGGATATACTCTCTACTGAGAAAATCTGGCAAACAATTTTCTACTCCCTTAATGTGCTCTACTTCAAAATCGAAGTTAGCAAATAAGGCTTGCCATCTGGAAAACTTAGCTTCACCTGGATTTTTTATAACTTTGGTTAATACATTTTTTAAAGCCGAGGCATCTGTCCTGAGCAGAAAATTTTTGTTTACTAGATGTACTTCAAACTTATTTATACAATTCCACACAGCTTTAACTTCCTTTTCTATGGTGGAATAGTTTCGTTCTGCATAGTTCCAAGTTCCTGATGCAAACTGAACAAATTGTTCTACTCCGTCCTTTCTTTGTTTAAGAATGCCTCCCCATCCAATGTTACTAGCATCTAATTCAACAACTTTAAAGGCACTATCATCAGCTACATATAGAATAGGGAGTATCTTTACCTTGGCCTTAATTTGCTAGATGGCTCTTGTGTGTGCTTCTAACCACTGTGGTGGTTCCTTTTTCAATCTTTGATTTAGCAAACTTCTGTCTTTTGCACAATCTTGGTAGAAGTTGCTAACATAATTGAGACACCCCAAAAATCTTTGAAGTTGGGGCTTGTTTGTGATGACATCTGGAAATTTATCTGAAAATTCCAAGGCATGCTTTTGCAAAGATATCTATCCATTAAAGATAGTGTGGCCAAGGAATTTTATAGAAGTTTAAAATACTTCTATCTTTTTCTTTCTCAAGGCCAATCCATTTCTTCTTACTAATTTTACAAATGTCTGTACATGTTTAAAATGGTCTTGGATATTTTTGGAGAAAACCAAGATATCATCAATGTAAACTAAAATCCAGTCAAAGTATGCCTTAAATATGGAATCCATTACCTTCTAAAATTTGGAGGGAGCATGCTTCAAACCAAAAGGCATCATGTTCCATTCATAATGTCCTGCAGGAATTCTGAAAGCAATCTTGAATTTGTCTTTCTCTGCAATGGCAAACTGCTAGAAACTTGATTTTAAATCAAATTTTGAAAATACTGCTGCTCCTACTATCCTTCCTATAAGATCTCCTTTCTGAGGAATAGGATAGGTGTTATTAGCAAGGACAGTGTTTACGGGTTTATAATTTATCACAAGTCTTGGACTACCCCTAACTTGTTCTGCCCTTTTATTTACATAAAAGCCATAGCAATTCCATGGACTATCAGATTCTCTGGTAAGCTTTATGTTTAGTTACTGCTTGATTTCTTTTTTCACACAGTTCTTTGTATTCTTTATTCATTGGAATCGCTCTACTTTTACAGGGTTTCCCAGTGTATCCTGCTTTATAGGGCAATTCAACTGTGTGCTATTTTCGATGCCAGAAGGCACTTGGCTCTTCTGAGCAGCAATCATCTTCTATCCTCTTTTTGAGATCAGCAATTTTCTTTTTGATCAGAGGATTTTTCAACTGTTCTTCTACCTGTATTGTAGATTTCAGACTTTGAGATCTGTCAATTTAGCTTCAGACTTGTCCAGTTCCTTAATGGTTTGGACCATAGTAGAGACTCTTGGATTTGAGATGTATGGCATCTCGATTCTTTTTGAACTTCCTTTAGAAGTTGGAACAGTGATGAAATAGATAGCACTATTTCCTTTCAATCTTATTGAACCATGTGGTTCAACTGTGGCCAAAATTATATTACCCAAAATACAATCTACTGGAATATCTGCAACTGCAAACTTTAGCTTTATACAATGTTGATCAAAACAGATAGAAGCCTTTGGTACTTCATATCTGAGTGTTTTTTCTCCTAGACCAACCACCTTTCTTTCTGCAAAGATCCAGTATTTTGCTGGAATAACTTTCATATTTAATATATTTACATCTGCACCAGAATCCAGTAGTGTAATCAATGAAAACATTTCTCCTTGTATGCAAATATTTACCTGTACATGATGTTGTTGATATTCAATGGCCAAAATTCGCATCTCTCTAAATCCTATAACCGGATCCTTCTTTCCTTCGATGATTTCTACCTTTGGCTCTTTGAAGGTAATAGTATTCCATTCTTCGACAAGTGTGACTGTGGGCTGCTTTGCTTTCCTTTCTCTGCTTACCTCCCCCAAGGTGAGTGAGCAAACCTTATCTTGTAGTTGGTGCTTCTGAAAAGACCTGTTGTTTCGTTCAAGGAGGCATCCACGAACAATGGCTTTTTAGCAGAGCTTTTGGAAGAATTGGAAGAACGACACTGGTCCATAAATGCTTATGTGAGTCTGTTCATCATTTCACCTTCTTCCATGGCGCGAATTTGTGAAAGGATTTTTATCTCCTCTTCTTCTGTCTGAACCATCAACACCTTTTCTTTTTGTGGTGTTGTATAAGTTTCTTCAATGGAAGATTCGCTGTAATAGTCAGAACAAAATTTGTAGTTACAATTTTCTGAATTTGAACAATCACAAGGTTGCATATGTGTATTTAATTATTTGACAGAGGAAGAAACAGAAGAGGAACTAAATGAATCAACAGATGATTCCTCAATCTGTTGTTGTTGGATTTGTTCTCTAAACACTACATTAGGACAATGTTCTGTTGCATGGCTTTTTGACCCACATTTCATATACTGTATTTGGCCCTCAATTTTGACAGTTTTACCTCTCCTAAATAGAGATTGAGATTTCTTACCTTTGTTTCTCTTCGGCTCTTCTCCCACTGGACATTTATTGGAAGTGTGTCTAGTCTTACCACAAAGCCAACAAGTAAGCTTGTTCTATTTTTCCTATTTAGACGTATGCAAGTGTATATCAGAAGGCTTGTAGTAATGTGTTCTAGGGACATCCCTGTAATATCCCTTTCTGGGTCTTAAAGAGGCCTTGGGTCTACTTGAAACCTGTTTTCTACCTTTGTGATATTTAGCAGCCTGTTTGTGTTCTTTCTTGACTTTCTTTTTAGATTTTCTCTTTCTAACCAGAGGATCATCAATGGTTAGACCATATCTACTATAGATAGATTTATTGTCTGGAAGCCTTGATAATCTGTTTAAGGATCTGTTGACCTTAGAGCTAGTACACAGACTGACCAATGCTTTAGTGATGAGAGAATAAATTCCTCCCTAGGTATATGATTCAAATGGTAATTGAAATACTTCTTGCAGTCTGATATAATCAACAAATCTAGAAGACAAAGCTGCAAGATATACCTATTTCCATAGTAAATTTTTAGAGTCTTTCACCTCATAGATTCTTTGCATCCAATCTCGGTGAATGTCTTCAAACTGTGACATCTTATAGCATTTGAGGTTCATGAGTATGACCTCATGCTTATCAGCAATCTCTATCTTAGAGCCACACCAGTGCTCTAAGATCATAGAAGTCAGAGCTCCAATCATATTGCTCTGGGTTGTCCCATCTGAATTATGTATAATATCTCCTACCTCATCTTTGAGTACTTCGCTTTCCATTTTTATCAGTAGAGCTGGAGATGATTCAATCTTCCACCATCTGAGAAGTGTTCTAGTAAAACATTGAATAATGGTATTACATGCTTCAACTTCATTTTTTCTTCTAATACACATTAATTTGTATTATGTAAACATCATGTCAATCATTTGTCTGATCTGACCAACACTGAGATTATCAATGTTCCATTCTTTGTGTGAATCAGGGAAGAATGTATGTGTTTCTGGAATTTTTCCTTTTCCATCCAAGTCAGGATCTGGATATTTAGTAAACTGACTTTTTAGTGGTTCATAGATGGGAAGAATCTTGGATTCTGACTCTTTCTCTTCCTTAAATAAGGAAGCAATTCAAATTTGTTCCATGGCTTCAGATTTGTTTGAGGAGGTCTGAGCTTCTTCTTTTGGGAACAATTTTGGGAATCTATCAACAGGTTTGATAGGATTCTGTATTTGCACATTTATTTTACATAAGAAAGAAGTAGGGACTGGTTTATCAGTTTTTGACAGAGTTATTTTGTCAACCTTTTTTGTTAAGTCTGTTAACAATCCCTTAGTAGTACCAATGTGGTCTACCATTTTCTCTTCTACTTATTCAATCTTATTTAAAGATTATTTAACATAAGATCTTACAACAGAAGATGAATATTGTACATCATTAAGACACTTATTTATATCATTAAGAGAAACTTGAATAGTATCAAACTGTTATTTTATTTCTATACATTTTGCTGTACTCATTTCAAGTCCTTTGACTGTAGTATTTGTCCAGTTGATTTGTTCACTGGAACCAAAGGGATAGCCTTTGCATTGTTTTGATTTTCTCCAATGATGATACCTTTGTATGGAGGGAAGGTAGATGGAGTTTCTACTTTATTGTCATCTAAAGTAGTCCAAGAATGTTTGGCTATTGAGGAGGATGCAGTTCCAGTCATCAACACATTATCTGACTGAGCATTTCTTTTCTAGACATAGAAAGAAATCTAGAAATTTGTTTTATCCATATACTTTTTCCAATCCTGAGATAACTTAATTTTCTCCTCAACTGTATGACTGAGACCAAATTGTTCAGCCTCAGGGTGGGTGTAGATATCCCAATTCAACATCTCTTTCATCCACTGGGATTCTATTTTTTGCTTTTCTGCAACCATCCATTAAGGTAAAGAATTTATGCATCTCTGGTATAGAGGGCTTTTTGCAGTCAGGTGGTAGAGAGCAAAATCTAGACTCTGGAATAAGGTCGTTCATCTGTTCTAAATATCCTAGGCGACATCTAAGCATGTTGCCTAACCTCATCTTGTTGAACATTTCTGTTAGCCTTGGATCTTCTAGAGTGGGTAATTCATTCATCATGAGAACATGGTCAGAGTCATGTGGAAATGGAATGTCTAAACATTTCGGATTGGGACACGGATTTATGGATGTGGAAGGAGGTGCTTCACCAGTCCGAAGATGATGGTTCTCATGTATGACAGACTCAGCAAGAATGCCCAAATTTACAGATGAGTGACACTAGAGACATTTTACTTCTAATGAAAAAAATTTACAATCTGTGCAAACTCAAATTATGAAATATGACGACAAGGATTTAAAACAGAACTGGAGCAAGCGGTATCTACAATGCTTGGATCTTGATAATCTGATGAGCTTCTGCAGGCTTGTTCTATTCTTCTGCAGTCTATTGTGGATCTTCTGGGAAAAGACGGGACAACAGAGGATTGATTTTCTTGGATATCTACAGAAGTTATTTTCCTCAAAGCAGGAGGCTTGGGATTAGAAATGACCCAATGTTAAAGGAAAGTGAGATATTCTCAACGAATAGTCTCGTGTTCAATCTTCTGATTTTTTGGATCAGTTAAAACAACGACACTTGACTTGGAGTCTTCACTGGGCGCATGGAGGACAGCTGGATATAAACTATTAGTATGCCGAAAACAACCCCTTGTCTGGATAGCAATGTTATGTCTCTTTTTGTGCATATCAAATCCGGTGGTCTAGATTTGTAGCTGTAGGATTTGATCTATAGTTTCATCAAAGACATAAACTGAGAAATTGGTATCAGAGCCAAAGCGTTTGGTTCAGGTTAATACTCAGAAAAACACTCTATATTAAAATGGAGCCTTTCAAAAAGTCTATTTCTTTCTGTGATATAGAAGAAAGAGAATCTTCTGCTATAGAAAATCCCTTCAGAGATATGTTTGCATCTTGTTCTAGTCATGTGTTAAACCAAGCCGAACTAGAATATGAAGAAACACAACTTTTAGCAAGATGGAAACTTCCTAGCATTGCTGCATCAGAAGTTTATTCAGATTTGTCTGTATTTCATTTAAAAGTTGCTACTAGAATCAGTATTAAAGAGTCAATAAACCAGATCCAAAGAAACTCAGATAGTGTACAGTGTATCCCTCTTCTTGATCCAAAACAATTACAAGCTGAAGCAAAGAGGCTTAAAACCAAATATTTTGACTAGATCAAACTAAAATAAAAAAAAAAACAAACCAAACAAAAATAATAATCATTGGAACTTTCCTGTTACAGAACGTTCTAGGACCTTCGATGGAAAAGATTCACACTGGAAGCAGATTCTATAAGCTCAACAGAAGAACACTAAGGCCAGAACCATCTGTGAGCGCACACAACAGGACTTTGAACGCTCATATTCCACCAACCAAGTTCTCTGCGTCGGCCTCTCCGAACCCGGAAAGCATTGATCCTGAGCACAAGCATCATCAGTCTAACGCTGAAAAATTCAGACGTTCCGTGTACATGGAAAATCGGCCCACAAGAAGTGCAAGACCATAGCTCCTAGACAGTGTCTACAGAAGGAGAAGCAAGGCCATGGCTAACGATGGTAGTGTGGGTGCAACTGGTATGATCATCACGTTGGTCTATTTGGCCTTCTACGACCGGCCTTGTGCAAAATTCTTTACATGTGCATGGTGTTATCTGCTCCCAAAGTTGGTACAACAGAGGATGAGAGGGATGGATAGAATTAATGATAGCAGGATTGTGGATCTTCAATCGAGTGAATATAAGATCAAGTTGATCATGGATGGATTGCTTGAGAGGAATGAGGCATGCCATGGTGTTTAAGGAATCTACGGATGCCATGGTGTTTAATCTTCAGATGAGGCATCAAGGAATAAATGGCAGGTCTTGAGACCTGCAAAAGCCACCAGCCACCCAATTTGTGTAGCCACTATAAATAGATATATGTTGGTTGCACGGCTGTATAGGTGCAGAGTAATCGACAATGTGGATTTTGGATCAGCCTGAGTAAAGTAATGTCAATGTCAATTTATTGCTACTGAGTTCATAGGTTATAGGTTAGTTGTGTAATGGTGTTAATTCATAACATTAGTTGTGCAATGTTTTTTGGTTAGTGGTCAACAAGGTGCTTTTGTCTATTTAATAGACAATTGAAGCCAGTGATTATGACTGATAATTGTTGTAGAGGAGGCATAATTCATAAGGTTAGATGTGTGATAGTATTAATCCATAAGGATAATTGTGTTATGTTGTTTGGTTAGTGATTTGATAATTGTCTTAAGGTTAGATGTGTGATAGTATTAATCCATAAGGATAATTGTGTTATGTTGTTTGGTTAGTGATTTGATAATTGTCTTATGTTGTTTGGTTAGTGATTTGTGTACGAATATAATATTCGTGTAATTGTATTTCACTTATTATATATTTAGGTTGGAGTGAAGATTTTTTATTTTTTATTTTTATTTATTTATTATTTTAATTAATTTTTTATAATAAAATTACTAATTTTTGGAATTCTTGGGAGTTGTCTTTAGTGTGATTTTTTGGATTTTCTGGTGCCAGAATTTGGCGGAAAAATTTGAGGTGAAATCTTGATATGTGTTATTTAAACTGGTTTTTTTTACTGTTTATATGGATTCAATACCCTTAAAAACCCCTAGGGCACTTCAATTGTGCAGAGTTACTTGTCAAGCTTGTGATTTCGATGAATTCATGTCGGATTTTAGAGAAATTAGACCAGAAAACCCCACCAGAAAAGCTTCCAAAAAGTCGCATTAAAGACAACTCCCAATTTTTGGGGTATAAACAAGAATATTTTGGAACTTTCAGTGGTAAAGATTCACACTACTTAGAGTTTCTTCTCTAAATAAACCATTGCTATTAGAATCTTTTTCTCTTAATAAACTAATCTAGATTTATTTTTAACTCAAGATCTATCAAGCTCTAAGAGGGATCCAATCTTTCAAGGTGCAAATAGGAAAGGTTTGCACTTCAAGAGATTTGATCTCTCTGCACTTAATAGATCCGGAAAGATAGAAAATGGTTTTTATTATTTTTAATATTTTATTATTAATTGAGTCAACATATAAATGTTTACACTCATTTGCTGACGTAGGTTTATATTACTTTTGACTTTTTTTATTTTTTAATTGAGTCTACATGTAAATTTTTACAAAAATTTACACCGCTACAACATTATCTTTTATTAATCGTAAAATAATTTCTCGACACAAAAATATTAAATATAAATAAAAAATAATTATTTATTTTTTTTTTAAATTATTAATTTATTAAAAAATAATTTTTATATTTATTAATTAAAATAACAAACATGAAAATAAATCTCTCCCAATAATGTTAATTCACATATTAACATATAAATATGAGAGATGTTAACAATAATTACTACATTAAAATCAATAATATATAACATTATGATTTTTTAATTAATTTTTTTCCAATAAATAATATTAATAACTAAATGAGACTATTTAGATAAAATTCTAATTCAAATTTAATTATTTACCATGATAAACCATACATTAATAACCACCAAACACGCTTATAATGAGAATATCATTCACGGATGATGTTATCTTTTTAATCTTATTCAAAACTAGATTTTATTACAAATATTAAAAATATCTCTCTATTTGCTCTCTAGAGGTGTAGGGTGTAGTAGATCATTTTACAATAGAATGTTGTTAAGATATTCTTCGAAAAGTTACTTACAATATACGTAAAAATCTTATAAGAGCCCAAATTACTACCCTATTTAGTTGCCAATTCCTTAAAACACAAAATCATTTATATTTATAGATACAAATATTTTTTATTTCTAAAATTTAATAAAAATAAATTTCTTGAAAAATAATTGTCCTGACGATGAATTATACTAGTTTGGTTCAAACACGTTCGACAAATGGTTTTCTCATGTGTTTTCGCCTAAAATCTCTTATAAAAAATAAATTTTAATAAATATTTTTAAAATGTAACATTAATATTGCATAATTATTTGGCGTCGGGACGAGGAAGGTTGTAAATAGCTTAATCTAGTTGGGTTTTCAACTAAAATCGAACAATTACAAGGTGAGAGACCAGACTTGGCTTTTGGATAAGTTTTGGCATAGACTGGACAAATGGTCGCACGGGTGGCTCTCTTTGGGTGGCAGATATACTCTGATCCAATCGGTCCTACAACAGATCTCAGTATATTTGTCCCATTCATTTCCCCTCCCCATTACTATTTTGAAGAAAAATCGATCCATTATTACACAATTCCTTTGTTCAGGTAACAGAGCGCAACTTAAATACCATTTGGTCGAATGGGAAAAGATAGCCAGACCAAAGGAACTTGGAGGTTGGGGTTTACTAGAATCAAAGATTTTTAGATGGGCACTATTGATAAAATCACTTCGGAGGGAAATATTTGGTCGTGGGATTTGGCAGGATATAATCAAGCATAAGTACCTAAAGGAGCGGAACTTCATTGAAGGGTACAGAAAAAAAGACATGCATTTCAAAGGGCTCGTACATATGGCAGAGTTTTAAAAAAAGAAAAGGATGGTTTCTCAACCTTATGAGATGGTCCTTCGAATCTGGGACCAAGATTGTTACATGTCAATTTGTTGCCATGACACTTGATCAGTGTAAATAGGAACGCAATAAAGTACATAAATAAACACAAACACAGAGATACAGTAGAAATAATACTTCATTTCATTAATGGAGAATACTAAAATATGCTTACAAACTGAAATGGAAATAAATTAGCTTAGGCGATGGTAGCTTATCTTTGAGAAGAGATGTGGCGACTACATGCCTCTCAACTACCTTACAATGAGGCTCAAGGACCTTTTTATTATTGAACAATAAGAGCAAACCCTAAACAACCAAAACAATAACCCGAGGAGATGTAACACCAAGAGTTTATGGGCCCCATTAGGGTGAGTTGGACAACCAACTTCCTGGGGTTGCGACTTGGTCATATTATCTCCATTTGACGCGCATGATAACCCGTTGGAAAGATCTCTCTGAGGACTACAACGGAAAAGACGATTTTCAAACATAAAATTTTTCCAGTAGATTTCGAAAAAAACATTGTTTAGGGCCTCAAAATAGCTCCGGAAGTTTAAGACCCGAAAAACTACTAAAAATTGTAAATTATGCTACAATTAAGGAAACTGGAAAAAGAAAAAAAAAAAAAAAAA
>APFE031643989.1:137995-180402 GCA_000404065.3 Pinus taeda | reverse complement strand
TTTATCCATTCCAAGCAAACGTTGGGAGGAGGTTTCAATGGATTTTATCACAGGTTTACCCAAGTCTGAGGGAAAGCGTGTCATCATGGTGGTAGTTGACAGACTTACCAAGTATGCACACTTTTGTGCATTATCACATCCATTTAAAGCCAGTACAGTTTCTACTACATTTATGGAAACAATTCATAAGCTACATGGAAACCCAAAGATTATTGTAAGTGACAGAGATCCCATTTTCACTGGAAATTTTTGGACAGAATTATTTTCTTGTCTTGGTACTCAGTTAGCTCATAGCTCATCTTATCATCCTCAATCTGATGGCAAAACTGAGATAGTAAACTTTGGAAGGATATCTTCGTTGCTTTGTATCTGATAAACAGACACAATGGGTCAAATGGGTTCCTCTAGCTGAATGGTGGTATAACACTTCCTTCCATACAACAACAAAAATGACCCCATTTATGGCACTTTATGGGTATCAGCCACCATCCATCACATCATATTTAAGAGAAAATTCTAAGGTTCAAGCAGTGGAACATCACATCGAACATCAACAACAAGTCCTCCAACTCTTAAAGTATAACCTCGTGTTGGCACAGAATAGAATGAAACAATAGGCAGATCAACATCGCAGCGAAAGAAGTTTTGATGTAGGTGATTGGGTATTCCTACGGCTACAACCATATAAGCAAATGTCCCTCAAGCAAGCTAAGAAGGATAATAAATTATCACCAAAGTATTATGGTCCATTCAAGGTGTTGCAAAAGATTGGTACTATGGCATACAAATTGGAGCTTCCTGCAGCTTCTCGAGTGCACCTAGTTTTCCATGTTTCATGTGTAAAGAAGGTTATAAGTGACAAGCTCCTAGTTCAAACAATATTGCCAGAACTTGATGAGGAAGGAAAAATTATATTGGAACTTGAAGCAGTCACAGAAACAAGAACTCGACAGCTACGAAATCAATCAATTTCGGAGTATCTCATAAAGTGGAAGAAATTATTCGCTAAAGATTCCACATGGGAGGATGAGAATTTTATACAGAAGCATCTAGAACTACTCAAGCATTGAGGACAACACTTTTATGAAGGAGAGGGGCATGTTAGGTCCCTATAATACTAGTGATTACCCCATTACTATTGTAGTTGTATCCCTTATTAACATCATTGTGCCCCTATTGTCCCCATATTGTTATTATTGTGCCCCATAGAATCCCTCTATTTTTATTTTTGTGCCTTTATATTATTATTGTTAGGTCGGCTGGGTTATATTGTGACTCCTTAGACTCCTATAGATATAAAGGAGGTTTTGTCATTTGAATCATCAAAGAATCATTCATTTGTGTAATGTAAAGGAGGTTTCCCCCTTGAAGAGGCTGAATTCTAAGGCGTTGATCTATCTTTTCTATCTTTTTGTGAGTTGGTTTCATAACAGATGTGACCTTTCTGTAGCAGCTCCTGAATCTACCTCTTGATTTCATCGTTCTCCAAAATAGAGCATCAATAGATTGGTCCATTGGGCAGTGACGCACCTGGGGTTAGGTCGATGGAGCACTTAACTTGACAGTGCAGAGGAACCCCTATAGGGGAGCTTAAGATGTCCTCATACTCCTCCACGACCTTGTCCATTTGTAGTTATTGTGTGGAGGGGCCCTATCTGGAGGTCATGGCCACCGTCTTCTTCTTTCCTTGAGGGCGTATCATCAAGAAAAAAAATTTCCCTATTTTGGAAATGAGCTTACTACACTATTTTGCAGTAACCAAAGAGATGGTGGTAGACGATGCTACCTCCGGTATTCTGTACAACTTATTTCCCAAAGTAACAATAATAACACGAGGCCTTGATTCATACACAACATGTCTCTTCCACAAGTATGGTTGGCCTAACAATACATCACAAATATCAAGGGGAGAAACATCACAAAATACCTCATTCGTGAAGGGCTTGATGTTGTATGGAAGGCAACATTGCTGGCTCATGCGAAGATACTGTCCTTGGTGAAGCCACCCGGTGGTGTACGATTATGAATGTGTTGTGGTCAATAAGCCTAGCCACTTCATGACCTCTGCCGAAATGAGGTTCTTTTGGCTCCCGCTATCGACAATGAACTATAGCGGGGAGCCCTTTACCCACATCTGGGAGTGGAAGAGGCGCTCCTCCTCCTCTGGATCTTCAGGTTCCTCCTTCTGGATCGTCGTGGTGGCAATAGTGGCATTGGGCTCCACATCAATAATTTGCTTCCCTTTGTCATTCCCCTTGTCGAGTTCTGACTAAGGGTCGTAACATGCATCTAATTTTGAAGCCTTTAGCTCGACCACCAGTGACTGCTTAGCCCGACACTCACTTGTGTTGTGAGTGGAGCTCTTATGGAACTCACACTACTTTCCCATGTCATTTTTCGGCTTCGCAGCGCTGTTCTTTGCTTGTGGCTTTGGCAAGTTGTCTTGGGTCGCCTCACCCTGGCTTTGTCCTTTGTTCTACAGTTTGGGGGCACCTTTCCCCTACTTCAGATTCGCAGATCCAAAGTCTCGCTTCTTCTGTTTAAACGTTTGCTCGATCTTGACAACATATCGGTATGTCGTGCAGAGCGAGGAGATGTTCTAGAATTCTATTTCGTCCTAGATGTACCTGTGCAGGGAGCCACGGTATTTGAGTACCAAATGCTACTTTGAATCCTTGATACCCAACTTTGTGTGAAGGGTATGAAAAATATTGGTAAACTCCAAAATGTCTTGGTCCCTTCCCTGCCGCAGCATGGTCCACTTTATGTATTGATCCTCATAGCTTCTGACAGGGTAGTATTGCTCCTTGATGGCAACCAGGAATGAATTCCAAGTGGTTGCGGCTGAAAACAGTGAGGTTGTACTTTCATCCTTCTGGTCACAGTAGATTTCCTACCAGTCATTGACGTGGGGGGCGACTTTGAGAAGAGCGACAATAATCTTTTCCCAGTTGGAAAAATCATGAACAAAAAAATACCCTTCTAGCATATTTAACCATTTATCTACAACGTTTGCATCTATCTAGCCCTCAAATATGGGAAGGTCAAAGTTAACTTGTATGTTAAAGGGTGTGGCGCTTCTAGAGTAGCCGCTGGAAGTAGATGTGTCACCCCTGGGTAGCCGTCAAGGATCTGGGCAAAGTTGTCCATCATCGCATTCCTTTGTCACTCGAGGGCCTCTTCGAGCAATATTTTGATAGGATCTCCTACCCCCTTGTCTTTCTTTTCATCCGCCATAGGAGGCTGTCGGGATTTGCAAGGCTGGTCTTGTAAAGGATTGACTAGTTCAAGCCCTAACTCCTTATATCCTGACCTCGTTGGGGACATGCAAGGAAAAACAAAGAAAGAGCAGACCGCTCTGATACCACTGATCCAAATTTAAATAGGAATGCAATAAAGTACAAAAATAAACACAAGTACAGAGATACAACAGAAATAATACTTCATTTCATTAATGGAGAATACTAAAATATGCTTACAAACTGAAATGGAAATAAACTAGCTCAGGCAATGGTAGCTTATCTCTGAGAAGAGATGTCGCGGCTACATGCCTCTCAACTACCTTACAATGAGGCTCAAGGGCCTTTTTATTATTGAACAATAAGAGCAAATCCTAAAGAACCAAAACCCTAACCCGAGGAGATCTAACACCAAGAGTTTATGGGCCCCATTAGGGTGAGTTGGACAACCAACTTCCCAGCGTCGCGACTTGGTCATATTATCTCCATTTGACACGCATGATAACCCGTTGGAAAGATATCTCTGAGGTCTACGACAAAAAAGACAGATTTAGACAAAAAATCGTTGGCAGTAGATTTCCAAAAAAACGTCATTTAGGGCCTCAAAACGACTCCGGAAGTTTAGGACCCGAAAAACTGCTAAAAGTAGTAAATTGTGCTACAATTAAGGAAGCGGTGGTCACCAATATCCACCTGGATCAACCTAAAGGAGCGGAACCTGGATCAACTTAAAGGAGCGGAACTTCATTGAAGGGTACATAGAAAGAGACATATGCATTTCAAAGGGCTTGTACATATGGCAGAGTTTAAAAAAAAGAAAAGGATGCTTTCTCAACCTTATGAGATGGTCCTTCGAATCTGCGACCAAGATTGTTACATGTCAATTTTTTGCCATGAAACTTGATCAATTTATGGATCTTTTTACCATTCGTGAACTTGTTTGAATCAGCTACCCCAAAAGTCAAATAACCCAAAATATCTTGAAATAGATGAGAAATTTGGGGAAAATAGTTGTCACACCTTGTTAAGTTCCACCTGCCTTCTAGTGTTTCCCGTACATTCGCTGGAATTAACTCTGAGAACAGCACAGAGCTGCACTCTGTCTGCCACTATAAACCCGCGCAGGTGAATTAGAGAAGGTAAAAATAAAAAGTACATTCTACAAACATAGTTGGACGAATATTTTACAACTAAAAGCTTCTGAGTGATGACTATTCAAACTATAACCCTCTGATGATGCATCTTAATCCCTATCTCATGGAAACCTAATCCCTCAATTAAGGAGTCTCATCCTCCTCTTTTCGATCTGAAACTTCTTCCTCTTGGCTGATAAAATGACTAGAGGGTAGAGGGATTGAGGTCAGAACTCAGAGAAGACAAACTTATGCTGCTAGTTTGAGATTTGAAAGCTTGTCATCTAAGGAGGAGATTGAAGGCATTTGGGAAGGACCTCGCAACATCAAGGCGAAGGTTGTAAGGCTCCTCTTAATCTTCAATTAATACAAATGAACACTTTCTCCCATTGATTTGTCTTATTGGAATAATGAATGGTTTACAATTATTTATGATGTTTATTAAGGCAAATTCAATTCCTAATTTCCTTGATCATTAGGTTAAGTTGTTTGGATTATTATATCGCATATGCTTTTGATCCTTTTATGGTCGATGTTTGCAGGTCTTACCAAGCATTGAAGAGCTGTATCAAATCACAAGAAGGGATCTTCATCGAGAATTTCGTGGAATAGATAAGAGGCTCATCCATTAGCTTTAATTCTTATAATTCAAACAAGTACAACTTAGGGAAAGGGTCAGTTCATTTGTCTTGCTTGTTTCTAGTTTCCATCAAGGATCTAGGGAGATCGCTCTTGTCTGCAAGAGGGATTTGTCTGGTGTACCAATTGGCGACTTCGTTGGGGAACATCTCGGTTCTCGTATTTTTCCTTAGTTTTGCTTTCTGATTCTTCTGATCTATCTAAACCCAAGGCTTTATAAATTAATGACCTTTCAGATCTATGTGGTTGATTCTTCGAATTTTTATTTTTTCTTAAGTTTTTTACCCTTGCGTTGTTTCTGTTTGTTGACAAAGCGCAGTTCTGTGCTAGTTTATCCTTAGCAATAGAGTGCATGCGCTCTGTTTTTCGTTATTTACCAGTGCATGCCTTGAGAATTTTTGAAAATATAGCTTTTGCTTCAACCCAAACTTGAGTTTGTTTTTATGGAAGTGTCATTATCTTTGTTTAGACTGTGTGGTGTCTCTTCTGAACTCATTTGAGTGCTTTGTTATTTTTAAGAATTAGGTATTTTTGAAGAAATTACTTAGGGTTTTGCCTAGTTGATTTGTTGATTGATCAAAACAAGATAGGTTGTCCTTTTGTTTATGATATTCTTATTTTGTTCTGTCAAATACACCAATTAAGCCTTAGTTTTTGTTTATTTGTGGTCAAACTCATTTTGAATTGAAAATTAGGGTTTCTTGAGACCTAGTGCTTTTGTGAAGGATTTGTGGCCATTTTTGCTTGATAAAGGAAATTGTTGCTTTCATCTTGGAAATTTCTCACATTTACACTATTATTATCATTAAATCAAAGCATTCATAGGAAAAAGTGTGTTTTCTCCAACTCTCTTGATTAATTTCTGTGTGCTTGAAAGTTTTGAGTGATGAGAGATAAAGAGTATTTTGGCTTATTTGACATTTAGGGAAATCTGGAATTTGGTTTGTTTCCTGCATTTTCATTATATAAAAGTGAAATTGGTTGCTTTAGAAAAATTGGAAAAGTTGTGAGTTTTTGCATTTCATTTCAAAAAATCAAAGAAACTCTTTCTTTTTTCTAAATATGATTTCATCGAATTTGAAAGTTGCTATTGCATTTTTTTGTGCATTAATATTTCGAGTCGTTTCATAACATCATAAGTTTCACCTTCATCACCTATTGGGTAAATAACAACTTAATAATACACCGTTAATTAAAATTCATCTAGAATTTTACATTTTTTTAGGGCTCTTGCCACCTACAGTAACTTAAGTGTAGGGCTTTGGAATAGGGAAGGAAGTAAACTTTCCAAAGCTACAAACGAACAATAGAATCTTGAGTTAGGGAGAGAAAATCCAATTATTTCCGTTTTGATCTGGGAAGCTCTTCTTGTACATGAGTTAAGCACAAGATCATGCCGAATATGGTGAAGTGATCATACCCACTTCATCGGCCTAGATATAGTGATTTTCACATATTACAACAGTATTGAAAGGTACTTGGGATCACTTGAAAGTAAACCTCCAATTGATCATGTGGAGGAGCCTTCAAGGGGATTGAGCTTGTTACTTTGCCCTTATGTGTACGTCCAATCTGTGACCCCAGGTAAAATTGTTGTATTTGTTAAACTTAGTGACTATAATCCTAGGCTTCTACCTAAGGTGATGGCAGAGGGAAGGTCCTGCTATACCTGGAAGAAATGTTGACTAGACTCACTTGCACTTTTTGGAGGGTAATCTTTGCTCGAGATGGTTTATAGCAGAGTTACTTGCACCATACTATTTCATTAAGCAGGCTGTTAGGGTAACTAGTTCCAAATGCTCATTTCTATCAGTCTCTTCACCTTGATCACTATGACATTGGATTTCATCACCAACTAGTAATTATTGATCTTTATGAAGAGTTAGTTTGTATGGTTTGATCTCCTAGATTTTTAGCGCGTGTTACTTTCTGTGTTGTTTTTTTACTTTTTAGAGACTTTAGGTGTAATTTAGATATTGTGTAATTGATCAATTGAAAATTTTTCATTGTCGCAGAATTACCAAGAAAATCATGTAGGATACTCAGGGACCCCCTAAGTATACACCAAGTCAGTTAGAAAAGATAAAAGCTGAAAAATCTGAATCATCAGGATCCAGAACTGCAACAAAAACTGAAACTTCTACTATTATAAACTCTGATGTAAAAGGAATTGAAGTTAATCAACTGATAACATATACTCTTTTAGGGCTTGAAGTAACAGAAATTAAATTTGATAAAACTCAGAAATTAACATTACACTAAGAAGGAAATGATTTATAAATTACTGAAGTCATTCAAACTGAATTAGATACTGGAGACTTTTCAGACACAAATCCCATTTCTGAACCAGATATTAACGAACCCGAGTCTGATATTTCTGAGCCTGAAACTTATACACCTAATACAACACATATTTTAGATCCTTGACATTCATGTGTGTGAAACTTATTATTATTGATAGTATCCCTCCTGGTCTTATCGCCATTAAAGAACTTGTTTCGAACGAAGAGTAAGAACCAACAGTTTCTACCAGTGAGCCTACAAATATCTCAAAGCTTTTCTTTAGATCCCTTCACCCTAACCCTTGGTATTTCACACCCTTGAACTTTTTAGGACAAGGGATTACGCGATACACGACTCCTTATTCTACCATATCAAGTTTTGACTGGTTTATGATGGCTTCTAGAAGTACCTTGTCAGACACATCTATGTTTTCTACTTCCTGGAGTCAACATTTTATGGTGGTTTTCTACTGCCTAGGTATCACTCTCTTGCTGGAGCTTCTTCAGGAGCTTCTTCCTCGAACTCATCTTCAAACATGTCAACTAGTGTAATTAATCCTACCAATGAAGGTTTGACATCTGAACAATTTATTAATATGATTTCCGGTAATGTTGGTAATCCTCAAACCAACCCAACAGGTGGTTATTACCCGCCTGGGGGAAACTGTCGTATCCTCCACCCAGAGGGAAACCTTTAGGTGGATCTTAGCCTACAGCTGGGTGGAAATGCCCTACTAGAAATTATCTCAAATATGCTCAAATGCCTCAAACCAGTTTTGGTCAACCTGTTATGCCTCAACCCGTCGTTGGAATGCCTTACCCTGGAATGAACACAATTTGGAACCTTTCATTAAATCAACAGTCAATTCTAGTTTCTTCTTAAGTGCATGTGTATCATTGTTCAACCTATTGGACAACCTATACAACAATTTCCTTTTCAAGCTATGCCTTTTCAAGTCCAACCAACTGTCCAGGTTAATACATCGACACCTACCCAGCAGCCACTTCAGCATCTTGTCCTGAGTACTCCTCAAACCTTGGTACAGTCTGTTATACCAACGATTGTTAAAAACCCAGGTTCAGGTTCACCTCAAACTCCCATTCCAGGAGTATCACAGGTAACTGTCCCACTTATATCACAAGTAACAGTGCAACCCCTTGTTCAGTCTTTACCTCAGGTTTCTGGTGTTCAATATATTCCTACAATTTCGTCAATGCCCCAAATACTCATTGTATAGCCTAATGTCCCATATATGAAAGTGTCGTTTCAAGGGAAACCTTTCCAAGGTTTACCCCAAAGTCAGTTTGCTCAAGGTCCACCTTTTCAAGCTCAATTTCTCCAAGGTCAACCTTTGCAAAGTCAACCCTTTCGAGGACAGTTCGTTCAAGGTCAAATGGGTCAGACTCTCCCTTTTCAGAATCAACTATACCCAGGTTATACGTTTCAAGTACCTATGCAGCCGCAATATGGTATGGCTCATCCTGGATATCCAGGAGGTATGTAGATTCCAACTACTCAAGCTATTCCAGGATATCTTGGGTATCCTCCTCCTAGTACAAGACTCGTCCCTCAGGGTTATCAGTATCCATCTCAGTATCCTAACCACCAGTTTCCCTTCATTACAACTTTGGATTTGCTTGACCTCTCTCGGTTAACTAATGATCCACTTCTTTATTTACCATTTTGGCCAGCCATTCCTACTAAGTTGCCCAGTGATATTCCTAAGTTTGAAGGTAAGCCAGGTGAAGATCCATCAAACAATGTTATGACCTATCATCTTTGGTGTCTGTCCAACTCATTAATTGATGATTCTATTAGATTACGACTTTTTCAATGAGCCTTAACCAATTAGGTAACCAAATGGTATGTATAATTGTTTCACGCTTCCTTCAACACATTTAATGCTCTTGCTATAGCTTTTTTGACCCATTTTCAGTTGCCCATTCGATATGATAATTGAACCGAACTTTTAACTTCTTTGAAGCAGTCAATGCCAACCCATATCTCACATCACATTGATGAATGGAGACGAAGGCATTTCCTAGTTAAAGTTTACATTCCAGACCAGATTTTGACCAAATGGTTCATAAAATCTCTTTTACCACTAATAACTGAAGATGTGGCCAAAGGAGGTGTTGTAACTGAGGAGCACGTAATTTCTCATGCTCAATACCTTGATCTTGTGTATACTCAGTCTGGTACTTTGTATGAAAAGATCCCAGATTTACCCTGACCTGGTCAAACTAATCCAGCCCTTACAGGATCATATGTCGCAGATGGCATGATTGGTTCTATGAGCCAAAAACCTAAGAACAAAAAGAAAAATTCTAAGAAAACTCGGATTTCAGCTCTATCTAATTCACTTGAAGTAGATCCTTCCCCCGAAATTACTTTAGAAATTAACATCATAGAATCATCTACCAGCAAAGGTAAGCAATCCAGAAATAATAAAAAGGGACAAGGCAAAGCTAAACAAGACACTTGTTCTAAGGATAAATAAAACAAGAATGAACCGTCAGATGAAAATAAGAAATTTCGATATCCTTGCTTAATTTGTGATGAAGATCATTATGCCAAGGAATGTCCACATCGTGCCGAAGTTTCTAAATTTGTAAAAAGTTCGCCCACTCCTGCTATTTTGAAGGATCCATTTCCTTCCCAAGACACTAAAATGGTTTCTCATGACCAATCCTCCTCATCTGCATCGGAAGATATCACGATGATGTCTTCCAAAGTTATGGTAGCAACGAGATCCAAATATTACACATGAAAGATTCTTGTTGAAGATGGAGATGACTCCAGTCCAACTGGTCAAACTTCCACATCTACTCCTTCTTCTTCTGAACCGTTGCATATTGAAAAACCAAACCTTGATATGATAATTTGTCTGCCTCCTAAGGGTATGCTTTGAAAGTTAGCCTTTAACCCTCATGCTAGGACTGCTCAGAACTATAACATCGTTGAAGATTTGGCTATGTCAACTTCGGAAATATCAGCTCTTGAAGTGTTGCAAACTTTTCCAGCACAAAGGAAGTTATTATTATCATCCATAGGAACAGTAGATCCTCATGACCCCAATTTGATTGTTTTCAATCTCGAAAATCATGTCCTGCGCCTCCCGCACCAACTAGATTTTCAGATACCAGTTCATGTCAAAACTCGACGAGCTTTTCAAACAGTGATTGATGAAGGAGAATCGACATGTGTTATATCCACTGCCTGTTGGAAATATTTGGGTTCTCTGACAATCAATCAATCTCCCACAACTTTGAAAGCCTTTGATGGAAGAGGTTTTCGTCCCTATGGACTTTTAAATGATCTGCCAATTGAATTAGAGGGTAAAACAGTTATAATAGATTTTGAGGTTGTTGATGCTCAACTTGACTATAACCTTTTGCTTAGTCGGAGCTGGACTTATGCCATGGTGGAAGAAGTCTCATCATATTTTAGGATGATCATGTTTCTTCACAAAGGAAGAATTGTGAAGGTAGACCAATTATCCTACTATACCTTAGACCCTATTTCCACTAGTAGTGTGCCTTTTGTTAGAAAATAAAGGACTTTGTATGAATGATCTGGTGTTGGTCTTCTCAAAGACTTGTATTTCATGGGAAATTTCATGTTCCCTCCACCCAATTTTCCTCATAATGATGCCCAGATTAACATGATTACATCAAGTACTTTCGAATCGAGAGATCCGTGGAAAGTACCTTCAGAATCAGAAATGATCTTATATGGCAGTGAGATGCCTTGTAGCCCTTTTGAGTAGCCTATGAGGAAATTTAGTCCTTTTCCAACTCATCAACATCTGAATACAATCAAATGAATAGATTACTGATGAATATTCTCATTTGTCACGCTTGGAATCAATCTCTACGCCTTATCCTTTTAACACATATTTTTTAATTGATGAAGGGATTATGGAAGTTATCACCTTGGATGAAATGCCATGGAACGATACTCATCATCATTCAACATTCTTGCCATCCTTTGACAACATTGACCTATGTTTTCATCTGAGACTCCTAGTGATCCTCAATGTCCAATATCTACCCTTTCTTCCAGTTCTAAACAGAATGTAGGGAACATAGTTACAACGATACCCATAGATATCTCAGTGAAACTCAGGGTAACTAAAAATATTCATATAGGAGCTTCTTGTTCTTTAAAAGAGATTCAAACTTATAAAGCCCTATTTCAGGGATTTTGTAACATCTTTGCCTGGTTATACGAAGAAATGCCAGGAAATGACCCTAGCATAGTTGTACATGAAATAAAAACTTATCCAGATGCTAAGCTCATTAGACAATGATTATGTCCTATACATCCATGAAAAGTTTCTGCGATGAAAACTAAGGTTGAAAAACTGTTGAAAGAAGGATTCATGTACCCCGTTCCTTTGACTGATTGGGTATCAAATATTGTGCCCGTTAATAAAAAACAAGGAACTATTCAAGTATGTGTTGATTACTGAGATATTAATAAATCTTGTCCTAAAGACAATTATCCAACTTCGTATCTCGACCAAATTGTCAATGACTGTGCCAGGAATGAAATTTTTTCATTCATGGATGGATTTTCTGGCTACAATCAGATAAACATGCTCCCCGTTGATCAATGCAAAACCACATTTATATGCACATGGGGAACTTTTGCTTATCACAAACTCCCATTTAGCCTAAAAAATGTTGGCGCAACTTTTCAGCAAGTAATGTATTATGCATTCCACAATATCAAGCATATTGCTCAACCTTATTTAGATGAGTTGCCAGCTCATTCAATGAAAAGGCAGGATCACCCATTGCACTTAAAAGCAATTTTCATTAGGTGCAGGCACTACAATATTCGCTTGAATCCACACAAATGTGTCTTTTGTGTGCAATCAGGTCAGCTTCTAGGTTTCATCGTTTTGAAAGAAGGCACTCATGTCGACCCCCTCAAGGTAGAGGTGATTCAAAATTTTCCTGCTCCTTCTAGCCTTACTCAACTCTAAAGTTTGCAAGGAAAGAAAACCTTTTGCGTAGATTCATCCACAATTATGTCGAACTAACCCAGGGTTTTACTCGACTGTTAAAAAGGGAATTCCCTTTTTCTGGGATGAGCTTGCTGAAAAAGATTTTGATGCATTAAAACATGCACTAACCAATGCACCATTACTGCACCCACTCGATTATCATCGAGATTACTTTTTGTACTTAGCTGTGTCTGATGCCACTATTGGCATGGTGTTAGTCCAATAGGATGATTAGAGAAGTGAACATGTGATTTATTATTTGAGTAGAAGTTTCACTAAAACCGAGATTAAATATGCACATGTGGAGAAGCTAGCCTTGGCATTTGTACAAGTTGTTCAACGATTCTGTCACTATATACTTCTCCAAAAAACAACTATCATTTCATATTGCAACCCTATGATGTATATTCTCACTAAACAATTGCTAGGGGGCAAATAATCCAAATGGATAGTTATCTTACGAGAGTTTGATTTGGAATTTGAAAAATCCAAATCAAAGAAATCTTTGATTTTCGCTAAAATATTGTGTGACTTTCCTCATACTGATACAGAAACTGTAGCAGAAGATTCTTTTGCTGATGAATCTCTCTTTATTATTAGTACGTCAGATCTGTGGTATGGATATATCATTACATATCTCCAAACACAAAATTTTAGGCCCAAGTTATCTAAAACTGATCGTCGTTGAATCCGATACCAATCCCAACAATACAAATTTATTGGTGACACTCTTTACTGCCACGGTATTGATTCTATATTCCGACGTTGTTTGACTCTCCAAGAGGCCAAAAAAACATTAAATGACTGCCACTCTGGAGCATGTGGCTTTCATATGTTTGGGTATGCTATTGCCCAAAACATATTATGTGCTGGTTATTTTTTTCCGTCAATGTTTAAAGATTTCATTACTACAGTCTGTAAATGGCATAATTTCCAAGTCTACGATCGCAAAATGCGAGCACCTCCATATCCTCTTCACCCTATCATAGTTGTCGGTCCTTTTTCCAAATGGGGCATCGATTTCGTCACTTGTAACCCTCACTCAGCCGGGGGGCATGGGTATATTATCCTTGCAGTTGATTAATTTATGAAATGGGCTGAGGCGATGCCTACATATAGAGATGACGGTGAAACTGCATCAATTTTCATTTTCAATCATGTGATTGCTCGGTTTGGTGTCCCACAAGCCATTATTACAGGCCATGGTAGTTGCTTTTGTAACTTTATGATGGTTGAACCATCAATACAACTCGGCCTATGCCATGATAGCTCTACTCTGTACTATCTACAAGCTAATGGTCAAGTCAACGCTATCAATAAAGTTTTAACCAATATGATTAAATGGATAGTGGTATTCATAAAGGAAATTGGCATTCTATGCTCTTTTCAGCACTGTGGGCTTACCATACTATTGCAAAAACATCGACCAGTTTTACTCCTTTCCAACTTCTTTATGGTTTGGAAGCAATATTACCCATTGAAAGTGAAATCCCATCCCTAAAACTAGATATCGAATTATTACCTGCTACCTCTGCAGACAAAGAACACTTTGTGCATTTAGCACTTTTAGATGAAAATTGTCATAATGTCGCACTGGCTAGTGAGGCTCACAAAAAATGTGTCAAATCTCAGTTTGATCAAAATGTTAATCCTCATTCATATTCAGAAGGCGACCTAGTCTTGGTTTATGATCAATCTCATGATAAGTTAGGTGCGGGAAAATTCGAACCCATGTGGCATGGCCCTTACATCATAAAACGCATATTAGCCAAAGGAACCTATGAGCTGGTTGATTAAGATTGTATTCCTTTGGGAAATCCCAGAAATGGTCTTTACCTAAAGAAATATTATGCATAAAATTTTGGTGGAGGTCTGTACATTATTTACCATTTTTTAGGTATGTGTAATAGTTAATGCTTTTCACATTTTCTACTACCTCTCCTGCTTATCTCATTTTACACTTGATTTGCAGATGTCGACGTTCTCTCAGACTTACATTGGCTTTGCTAATGGCACTAATAATAGTACTCAGAATTTATCTTCTACAGCCTGGGTTATCTATTCACCCAATGATGAGTTAGTCTCTGTTCATGGAATATGTCTCGGTCAAACAACAAACAACATAGAGGAATATAGCGCAGTCATTGAGCTATTAGCTGATTCCATCACATTTGGTATCCGGCATTTGATTGTTAGGTTAGATTCATAACTCATGGTATTACATTTAAATGGTGCCTATACAGTAAGGAGTCCAACAATGTTAAGAGTATTTTTACGGGTCCGGCTTTTGGAAAGGCAATTTGATTATATCGAATATCAACACATTCCGAGATATTTAAACACATTGACAGATGCATTGGCGAATCATGTGTTAAATAGACATTTGCAAAATTTGTAAATTAAAAACAATATTCATATATTGACCAAGATAAACAATAGGCAAAAGTAGTAGTTTTTCATTAAAATAGAGTTTGTATAAAAGTGTGTGTCTACAAAATATGTCATTCGAGGACATAAGGCCCCATGGCCTTTTATTTTTCGAATATGTTGACACCAAAATTCAAAATGTGGTCCTAGAAACTAGAAAACCTAAGCATGATGATGCTCATGATAGAAAATGATAGCACGAGAAACTCGACATAGCAAACGTCTAAGTGGCCCTAGAACCCCAACTACATGCCTTTGATAGACGCGAGGAATGTCATCTGTACCAGTCTCTAGGATATTTGAAGTCAACCTCTCAAGTTTGTGTTCCAACTCTTTCAAGATATCCTCAGCCTCCAGGTTAGCTTTTGTAGCTACTATAGGCTATTCGCCTCATCTATCAAATCGTCTTAGCCCTGCTGGTCGGGTTAGGCCCACGTCTACACACACATTTCGGATAATTAGCCTTTGAAGACAAAAAACACATAAAAAATTAAAATTTTGAAAATATGTCAAAATGACAAATTCTCACCTAGATCACCCCACTGAGTTTTGGATGGAAGTGGGATATAAAAATCACCTCTGTAATCCATCCCGACATACGGAAAGTCCTCAATCGAAACAATTTTCTAGCCTAACCAGTCAAAAACGCTGGAGTATACCTCACTACTGGTCCATCATCCATGGCGTGTCATCAGTGTAACCCACCTCATCATGTGTGGATCCCTAGGCCCCCCCTCATCTGCTCATTAGGGGATTTTTGAGGTCTAAAATGGGCCTCCTAAGAAAAATGTACAACCAAAGAAAAATTTATAAGAACCAATATGATTCAAGATGATGATGTCAACCATGGGGGATGATTCACCATTTTTGGAGTAAAAAAGTACAAATATTAAAAAATAATAAAATAATAAAACTACTTTTTCAACTTGTATTTTCAACTTATGTCCCTAAATTTTTACTCAATTTCAAGCGGGAGTACTTTTTGGATGCAAAATTTAATTCCTCATCCAAGGAGTACCCATGTTGCATACTTTCGATGGACCTGCTACACGAAAAATGAGAAAAATCACGGTTTTCATGTATTTCTCATTTTTCGTGTAGCAGGGTCCATCAAAAGTATGCAACATGGGAACTCCTTGGATGGGAATCAAATTCTAAATCCAATGAGTGTTTCCACTCGAAATTTGAGTAAACCCATATGGAGATAAGTTGAAAATACGAGTTGAAAAAATAGTTTTTCCTTTACTCCCTCTAAAATTTGATGATGTAATCTAATATTATTTTATTATTTCCACTATTATTTTATAATTTCCTTAGGAGGCCCATTTTATACCTCAAAATCCCCCTAATGAGACTCTGTTGTGGCCGGAGAATAGGAATCCTCTCTAGGGAAAAAGCAACAAGAATGGAACCATAACCAAAATTCTTCAGTTTTCCTTTCTTGCATCTAGTCAACTAGCCCTTCATGTTCAACACCACTGCCTCATATTAGTTGTACACCGTGGATTCCCAACATTCCACGGCCATCTGCATCTATGCGCGTGTGGCTAAATGAAGGGCAGCGCTACCATACAATTTACAAATATTGAAAGCAATGGTCCTCAGGGGAAAGAGATCGATGGTCTGGACATCAATTCTCCCATCCTTGGGTGTTGCACCCCTACAAAAGCATCGTAGATACCCATATGTAGTATCCCCTCCTACCCTCTATCTGAATAATGAAATGTCGGCTCCCCGATGAGACAATCCAATCAAGAAATAGATGTCATTGGCGTCAATGGTAATGCGATGATCGACGATCACAAAACATTATTCCTAGACATTCGAAGTTCTTACCAGCCATGTCATCAGATCTCCCTAAGATTTCATCCCATGAATGAGCCAGTATTTCAGGAGGACACAAGTTTTTAGAGCTTACATGGTTCCTGGATCTGCCAAAGCTACCAAATCATTGGCTTCATGCTCTCTTTCCCTCCACTCCATTTTAAGCAATCAAATGACCTGAAATGACCATTTTAAAAGGATTAGAATCATTTTGGAAAGCCATCTCATGTTTTTTTTGGCCCAAAACTTGTTTAAAATTAAACCCTTGCCGCATGCACAACCGCCGTTTTATGAACAAGGCGCAGGCGCGCAGATTTTTCCAGTAAAATTCTACACATGTCATGATTTTCCGTTTGAAAATTTTTATCAGCCTACGCGAGCCCAAATGAAAAGAAACAGCGCAAGGTTGAGGGTTCATTTTTAAACATAGTTTTGCCCAAAAAAATAGTTGAAATCTTAAAATGAAATTTTAAATAGATGAAAAGCTAAGTTAAGGAGAGATCTTCTACCTGGAAGAAGCGGTGTGCAATTTCATCCTCTAGTTAGCTCAAAATCAATCCTGGAAGTCTGGTGGTAAAAACTTCTCTCTGCTCTCAAATGGTAAAAATGAAAATGGTGAAAATAATTTACCATTCCCACTTTTATAGGGTTTTTGAAGCTAAAAAATATTATTTTTTATATTTAAGACCTTTTGAGAGGGAAAATGACATTTTTTAGCAGTTATGACAATTTATTGAGTTTAAATGTGCAAGATAGCTTACAGAGCGAGAATGAATCATTTTGACTATTTAGTATACTTTTATCACTTTTCATTCTCTTAAAAATTACGAAAAGAGAAAATCATGGGGTCCTCTTTTAAGCCATTTTCATACTCTTTCAAAATGAAAATATTGTCGAGTAATTTCTTGTTCGAACTCATAAAAGTAAATGAACAACCGTCCACTCAGTATAAGTTTTCCCCTTTTAGAGACTGAGTTAGTGTTATTTATGAAAAAGGTATACATTGACCGAACATGGTCAATAGAGTTCTCTCCTGTATTATTTTATCCTTTTTCAAACCTGAAAGACTAAAATTTACGAAAAATAACCTGATGGAGTCTACTTATGTTTTTCTTTTGACTCTCTAAAATTGAAAAACGGTGAGCTTTACTTTCTTTGGGCTCGTTAAAATTTTACGGTAAAAGCACTGAATGAGTTTCCTTTTTGTGTCTTTTTCGAACTCTTAAAAGAAAACGACATCGAGTTACTCCTTTACTAGACTCATAAAAACTAAACAATTTAGGACCTATTAAGCATAATAGGACCAAACCATTCCTTCTTAGGTTCGTTAAAAATACTTCGATGGACTCATCTGAAGGATGAGCTTACAATCCAAGCATATGTTATCCTCCTCAAGCTTGTAAAAAATAAAGAGGTACTTTCCAGTAATGGTGGGGGGGAATTGGGAAAGGTGTCCATTTTACATTATCATTTTTTAAAGGCAGCAAGTCGCTCTTGAACATGACACCCCATCACACACACGTCTGGGTCGGGAAATCCATTTTTCTTACATTTAATCGAACCTCATTTGAAAGTCTTCATCGTTTTTTTCCTTAAGTCAAATGTTGCCAATTCAATTGTCGTCTCATTGTGTGTTCAAGAGAAGTTCAACCTCAGTTCAAAATCCCTTTGCAAATTCTAGCCTTCAATCAAGTCAACCATCCTTGAGTCAGTCCTTGCAAACTATTTTTAAAACTTGACATTGTGTTTCGTGTCATAGGCTGTCCTACGACGCGTCGCTTCCTATCGACTTCAACTCATTATCTAGGAAGTTTATCTAGAAACCTTCAGTACCTTGAAGCCTACATGCCTTAATGGAAAGTTTCTCGCTTTCGATGACGGGTTCTCATCATTGGCCTTCGATTGAATGATTCTATACGTGTAGGAATTCAGATCACCTATTCACATTTCATAGATTGTAATGGAAATACCTTGAGAACCATTGTCATTATTGGTGGTTTATCTTGCGCTTGTTAACTGTTCACATCATTGACCGGTAATCAAGTGGTTTCTGTAATGTTCAACTTCGAAACATTCACTCGTATGGTTAGATTCGTACTGTGGATCAAGAGATGGAGATCAAGACCCTAGATCTAGTTTCATAAATCCAAGTTGCGAGGAGATTTTATATTCATGATTATGTAGATGGATGGTTGCATCCATGTTGTGTATACCATCTATATGATTTTAGTTTTTCCATGCTTATTCATTGAGTTCGTTTTACTTTGAGTATGGGAATGCATACCTCAAAGATTATTTTTGATACATATTTGCATTGTAATCCTTGAATGTTCCCTACAGGTTTCCGACCGTTGCCTCTAATATGATCCTTGGAATGATAAAGTGCTTTAATCTTTTAAAATTATTTTATAGACATCGAAATTTAGAGGGCAATCTGTTACATGTCAATTTTTCGCCATGACACTTGATCAGTTTATGGGTCTTTTTACCATATGTGAACATGTTTGAATCAACTCCCCTAGAAGTCAAACAACCCAAAATATCTTGAAGTAGATGAGAAATTTGAGGAAAATAGTTGTCACACCTTGTTAAGTTCCACCTACGTTGATTTTGCTAGAGTTTCCCGCGCATTTGCTGGAACTAAATCTGAGAACAGTGCACAGTTGCGCTCTATCGGCCACTATAAACCCACGCAGGTGAATTCAAGAAGGTAAAAATAAAAAGTACATTCTAGAAACATAGTTGGTTGAATATTTTCCAACTAAAAGCTTCCAAGTGATGACTATTCGAACTATAACCCTTAGATGATGCATGTTAATCCCTTTTCTCATGGAAACCTAATCCCTCAATTAAGGAGTCTCATCCTCCTCGTTTGGATCTTAAACTTCTTCCTCTTGACCTATAAAATGACTAGAGGGTAGAGGGATTGAGGAGGTCAAAACTTAGAGAAGATAAAATTTTGCTGCTAGTTTGAGATTTCAAAGCTTGTCATTTAAGGAGGAGATAGAAGGCATTTGGGAAGGACCTCACGACATCAAAGCGAAGGTTGTAAGGCTCCTCTTAATCTTTGATTAATACAAATGAACACTTTCTCCCATTGATTTGTATTATTGGAATAATGAATGGTTTACAATTGTTTATAATGTTTATTAAGGAAAATTCAATTCCTAATTTCCTTGATCATTAGGTTAAGTTGTTTGTATTATTATATCGCATCTTCTTTTGATCCTTTTATGGTCGATGTTTGAAGGTCTTATCAAGCATTGAAGAGGTTCATTGAATCACAAGAAGGGATCTTCATCGAGCATTTCGTGAAATAGGTAATAGTCTCATTCATTAGCTTTAATTCTTATAATTTAAACAAGTTCAACTTAGGGAAAGGGTGAGTTCAATTGTCTTGCTTGTTTCTAGTTTCCGTCAAGGATCTAGGGAGATCGCTCTTGTCCGCAAGAGAGATTTGTCTGGTGTAACAAAGATTTTTATTGGCACTGGCTACATAGATGGGATTGGGCCATCCATTACTCTTCTTGATGATTTTATTTATGTTCTTCATTCCATGGATTTTATTTTTCTTTCTCAGATCATCAAGCACTAGAATGGTCGATATCCTATACGATAGGATGCCAAGGACATGGGTTTGATCAGACCTCAAGGGGATTGCTGGAAATAATCCCTGATGGGACTTCGACATGCAGGAGTATACAGAGGTGAAAGGGGAGATGACCTTACTTGGTTGAGCATAATACAATGTGGCTCGGTAGTGGTGGATGAGATTTACAAGTATAGTATCAATGTCTATATTAATTTTTCTAACATTTGTTGGTAGAGGACTGTATGGAAAGAAATTATTCCTATTAAGATCATCCTCTTCACATGGATGGCTTGGAACAATAAGATCCTGACATGGGATCCTATCCAAAAGGGGCCACTAGGGCCCATGAAGACGTCCTTTGTGCACTAGCACAGGTGGATCTGTACTACACCTCCTACAATGTCTAGTTTCTCTACAGGTTTGGAAACAAGTCCCCCTTTCTTTAAAAGTTTCATACAGGGATTTCATCTCCATGCAACAATGTATTCATTGGTGATATCATGTAGTGGATACAAGAAAACCATACCTTTTTATGTTATGTGGGAACTGTGGAAAGTTAGGAACAATTAGGTCTTCAATGATAAACCCGTCAATATTAACCGCATATGCACCAAAACCTTAGCATGGTTGGATCTACTGGTTGGTAGAATGCAGAGAAAACAAATATCCAAGTCATGAATGGGTCATCCCACTATCCTTGTCTGACTGGTATGCTTGACAAGGTTTCACAGGCGAGTAAATGTGGATATGGAGCTTGGATCAGATTCTCTCCACACTCCTTTTATAAACTACACTAGCAGTGAGGTATTTGTACTAATACCAAGGCTGAAGTGTTGGCTTTCTGGGGTTATTATGGTTTTCTAGTGTAAAACATATGCATCACATCAACATTTATGGTGAATCCAAGGCACTCATCAATCGAATGATGGGAAGAACTAATTTTGGCCCAACACATCTCAAAATTTGGATGGAACGTATTATGTTGTTGAGACAAGAATTGCAGTCTATCACCTTTCAGCATATTTTTCGGGAGGATAATCGGGAGGCAAACAACCTCTCCAAACTCGGTCTACAAGCCCCAACTAGTTATATCCACTTTTGTTTTACAGAAAATGGTGTGGTGCAGGAATAATGAAATCTGATCATCAGCGAAATTTTGAGTGAATTTTGCTTAGTCATGCATGTTTTCTATTGGGACTTTTCAGGAACATACTATGTTATATCGTTTATTTTGGGGATATTTTTCTTCACGAGGAGAATTATGTCTTTTCATTGTTCTATTGCTTATACTCTCATGAAGATTTTTACTATTAATCCTTTCTGGTTTGGATGTGGACTACAAACTAATCTTATGACATATGTACTGATTTTTTACATTTGTAAAACTTAGTGTTTCTTTCTTCTTAAAAAAAACACTCTCTTTAATATATATATTTTAATAAATTATATGTGTATTCATAATATTTAGGTTATTTTCTTCTCATATTAAGAAATGGATTACATTCAATCAATCTGGTAATATACAATTTACAATCGTAACAAATGTTATGAATTTTGTTTACAACCATCCTAGATTCATTTAAACTCCCGATCTACCAAGCACCAAGAGGAATCAAATATTTTGAGATGGAAACTTATTTTAGAGTGAAAATAACTTTGATCATTCTCGACGGCTTGGTAGATATGGAGTTAAGATAGATTTAGACTGGAACAATAATAATCAATATTATTGATTATAATACCAATAAAAGTAATATGAAGAAATAACCTAGTAAAGAAACAATAGTATGTTAGCTTTACATTATAAATAGACCAATTTCTTGTTGTTACATTTTACATTTTGTATTTTACATTACATTATATTAAATTTTATACTTTGCATTTTACATTTTACATTTTACGTTTATATATTTTTTAATTTGAATATTAACTAAATAACATATGAACTTGACATTACTCTTTATTTTTTCTTTTTTTAAATATATTTTCTCTCAGTACCATTATATAATATATATTATATATATATATATAATATATGTATATTAAAATATATATATAAGTATATATAGTAATAATATGTAATATATTGTTATATGTATATAATATAATATATATATATAATATATATTATATATATATATATTAGGAGTGTGATGAGTCTATAGGTCTACTCTGTGGCGGCTAAGGTTTCCCTAGCTATCTGAAACCTTAACACTGAGACTTCCAAGATGAGCTTGTTCTGCATCGTAGATTCGAGTGTTATTCATGCATCACCATTGTGAATCTAGGTTACATTGGGTTGTTAATGCAAGTATAAGATGAGAAGTTGTGTGGTTCAATGCATGCACAATGAGTGCCCCAAACAAATTTGTGAAGAAAGCAAAATGAATGAATCCCTTCTTTGGACCTAGGGTTTTCTTCTCGAGAAAAAAAGAACATGGTAAATTTGAAGGAAAAAGGTTTATTGGGAAATATTATTAGCATGTGCTGAAGTTATGAAGTCATTGAAGATCAAGTTTCTGTCAATTGGGAAAATCATGAACCCTTGGGCATTTGCTATTATGGAAATGGGTATTATGCATTTCTTTTTTTAAAATCAAGAAGACAAAATAGATCTATAAGTCTTGTCCTTATTTCATGGGTACAATAGGTTTGTATCTCACTCATTGACCTATGGAATTTTACCCCGTGATGGAAATTTCATATGCACCTGTGTGGATCAGGTTGTCATTTATCCTGCTCCTTTGTTGCAGTGAGAGCATTTTTAAAGATATAGGAGATCAACTGGGCTAATTTATTTCCAGTGACATGGAACATGGAAACAATATTTCATGTGCCAGAATTTGTATTGAAATTGATTTCTCAAAAGGGCTCCTTGAGGCGATTCAACTAAATATGGATGGTTGGTCTCACCTCCAAGCTCTAGATTATGAAAAACTTATATTCAAATGTAATTTGTGTCATGAGTATGGAAACTTTGTGAAAATTTGTCTAAAATCTTTAGTTTCTCAAAGTTCTCCAAATCCATCGACTCCTCCTAACGAAGGGTGAGGAGAAATAATCAAGGATTCATTCTGCTTAAAAGGAAACATAAGAAGCATGGAAATAAAAAGCAGCAAACATGTCAGGTTGAAGCTCTACATCATCCCCTTTCTAACAATAGTTTTGAAGTTCTAAATATTACTGAGCCAGAAGGTGAGAATCTTGAGGTCCAAGAAAATTAGCCAATACCATATCAAGTCTCTTCACCTAAAGATGAAGTAGGCCCAAATCAAGACTCTCCAAAAAAAACTTTTGCAATGGAAAAGTTTTATCCAAAGGTTCCTCCTGTAGTGAATGTTGAAGAAGTTGTTAAGGTGACCAAGAAGAAGTTCAAACCCTCCTCTTCTTCCCCTTCTTATTCATATGTGGCTAAAAAGAAACGTTCTTCCCCACCAATAACAAGAAGCAGGAAAGGTCATAGTAAAAAGAACTCCAATCCTGAGCATAATCTTGCACCCCATGGGTCCAACGGTGGACTGTCTTCTAGAAATTTATATAAATGTTTTGTTTCTGTATTTTCTTGTGCAAACAGTTTGGTAGAATTTACTCTTGCTCCCATGAAGTAGTAGGAATAAACATTTAAAGATTTAGTTTTAGATCTTTACCCCGTCCTTATTGAGAAGAGGCTGGTTTTTAGCCTTTTTAGAATTTTGTAAGACAAAAGCAATGTAGCTCATGACGTACTTGCACTTCCAATGACAAATTTTCAAAATAATGTATATAATCATTTTTTTAAATAATAATGATAATATTGCTTCCTCATATATATATATATATTTATATATATATATATAATATATATATATAAATATATATATTTATATATATATTATATATATATATATATATATATATATATATCTAATATATATATATATCTATATATATATATATATATACATATATGCAAAATTCCTTTATTCAATCCTTAATTTCATCAATACATTCTAATAAAAAATATTTAAGTTAATTAATAAATTCAATTAAAATAAAAAAGGAATTTAACTCTTAACTCTTATTTAATAACGAATAGGTAGTTTTGTGTTCTAACACCAATTTCTTCATATGTAATCTGGCTAGAAACCATGCATATATGTGTGTGGACTAAGTAATTCTGTAGAAGTATTTATTTAAATACTTATGCAATTTTGATACATGATAATTCATAAGAAGATAAGGTAACATAAATTTAACTAACCATCATGAAATTATATCTATATCTTAAACTTTAAGGAGTGATTGCTGGATAAACTGGATGTTGACCTCCTTAGCATATGATTATGAATGAATGAATAATATTTTAACATCCACGAGACTAAAAATACTATATGGGACCCCAGCCTCCCTGATTTTCGCCTTTTGCAATTCATTCATTTTCTTATTCAAACTAATGATGAGCTGGCCCATCCTTATAATAGTCCCCTCACTAAAAAGACAATGCCAAGGGACCGATGCTAACATATGGTCATAATTATCCCTAATGTCTTTGAAAGCGTCACATTTTAAGATGAAATTTTTTTCCGATTCCACCACCCTAGAAGTGCAAAAAGTACACACTCGTTCTTCCCAAGCTTCTTTAGGTCTTTCCATCATCTCATTTCACACTGAAGTTGATGCAAGTTAGTTCTTAATTGAGTAATAAGAATCTTTTTCTCTCCACGAAATGCTAGCCCCAATGCATTCTTTTTGTTGGAGATCACAAGTGGGGTTGAATTCCTCCACATAGTGCTTCTTTTTTTTCCCCAACTCTTTTCCCCATATATGCCTACGAAACTTCTCCATAAAAAATTCTTTAACTCCTTGTTATTTGAGGGAAAAGCATTGAGGTAGATATCACATTTGTGCATCCATTTGTTGTTTTGTCTCATCCATGTTTTCTTTCTTTCACTCATGCCTTCATCGAAGATAACTTTAGGACATCTACCTACTCCCAGTTGCTCAATTCTTTTTAAATGTCTTATAAGACCACCATAGCAATTGCTTCAATGTGAGATGTTCCTATTTCACTCAACATTATCTCATAATAAACTAAAATTTTTATTTTGAAAGTTAATTATTTTGCTAGAGTTTCAACCTTCTCAGCTAGGGTCCCAATATGTGTGTGCACAAGTAATTGTTATGTATAAAATTGTTATTTCATATTAATTATATAATGGAGTTTCACTAAGTGTGCCCAAGCAGAGCTTAGGTGATATTCATAAATGCATGACAGTTTGGAAAAGAATTTAATATGTGTTTAACTATAAAACTTTTCTTTTATCGCAGTGGAACATGATTGCATAGATATCGCTCATCTGATATGTAGACTTCTCATCAATACAATGAATTTATATGCATAATCATCACTACCCCATGGGTTAGAGTTTGATGAGGAACGCACACCCATAACGAGTATAATTGTTTGTCAGTGTTTTTCATTTGATTAGGAATTTATTATATGTATTTTTGCTTATGATGGAGTGTGAAACCCCACTCACTAATTCAAGGACACTTGCATGAGCTTGGGTTAGTGTTAATCCTACAGTATAATTTTTTTGGACTCAAGAAGCTCAAGATGTATGTGCACTCAAACACTACCACAAATAAAGTAATTCAAATATGTCTTCATATTTCTCTTATTGACTGAAAGTCGAATTTCTGGTGGTAATTTGAGTCGCTTATATTATCACTATAATATGACAAATTACCTACCTACCATGTCCAGTTAACGCAGTACATTTTTTCTGTTAGCAAAAAAAACATATCTTCTTCATTAAAAAAAGAGAAGTTACATATTTCCAGTTCAGAGGATAAAGAGGATAAAGAGAGCAAACAAGAGAAACCTCTAAGAACAAAGCAAACAGCTATTGTAGTACATACTCTCAATGAAAATGTGTCCAGATAACCAAATGCATACACATCGTTCTATTATGGTGAGAACCCAGAACATACCCATATCATGTCATCACAGAAAGATATCATGTCGATAAGCGCCACTATATCTACCACTGCATTATCACTGAAGATTTCATGGGTGAAACTTCTGCAGATTAACTCTATGTCAAGTGTGGAAGACCCTCTCAAATTATTCATCATTTATCTATCAATAATTGTGTTCTTAACTCAAATATCATAACTTGTCTTTTTACTTTAATTTCTTTCATGGTAGATTTCAAAGGGAGTGAAAATAGCTATCTTTTGATCTGCCATATTGTTTTTTTTTGTTTTTTTAAGGGTGTTTTTTTCGGATTTTATTTCTTTCTAAACTAGTATATATATATTATATATAATATATTATATATATAATATTATATATTATATATATATATATATATATTTATATATATATATATTATATATATAATATATATATATATATATATATATATACACTATATATAATTATATTATATATATTATTAATATATTAAGGTTGAGTATGTTAGGTCAAATTTTCACTAGCAAGACCAGACCATAGCCAAAATCGTATTCTTCACAAAGATTCATAGGATATCAATGTTCAAAAAGATTGAAAGACTGAGATACAAATTGAAAACTAGATCAGAGAGGCTAGAAGGACATATTATAAGATCAAAAGTCAAAATAAACAAAGGCATGACATAAACTAAGTAGATAGATTGAAATCAAATGCAACAACTTGAACTAGATCTTAATTTTTGCCAGTATTGCTAACAGTCAAAGGCGGTGTGCCCAAACGCTACCCAATGTGATCTAAACATTGATCCAAGTCCCTCAAATGATGATGGAGGTGCTCCAAAGAGTGGATGATGCCAACTCTATGTTCAAACCTGTAGGGACTGAACCTATATAACATTATTTACCAACAATTTTTTTTGTTTCAATTATGTTAACCGCATGCAACATGGGTAAATAACAATTAAATGAATACACAACACTATATATATTCTTTTAATGAAATAAAGAGAGTCAATTGGAAGATACTAGATTACCAAGAATGAGACAAATTAAGAATTTTCATTTGACATTCATCTATCCATGAACAATAACTATAAGTGAATCAAATAATAAACCACGCTTCAATATGCAATACACATAACACTTTAAATTCAATTCATTCATAATTCAATTACACAATTTAATGCAATACAATAAACATGTAGAGGAAATTTATGTAACCTAAAGTACAGTTCACTGAATGAATGGAGATTCCACTTGACTTTGTTGATTCGTGTGCTCCATTTGGATGTCCACGTATGGTTGTGAAGGATGTAGCATCCCTAGCCAAACATCGTCGGCTCACCGGTTGATCTCCCAGCCTACTACTTGGGTACTCTTCTTCCCCATGGACCCCCAAGCTGTAATGAGGCTACAAGATAGTGGAGAAGTGTTAGTCAATGAAGGAGAGCACTCTTTTCTCAAGAGCCCCCCTCTCAAAATAGAACCTCCACTATAACAAACTCAATATAATCATATTCACTATCAAATTAGCATTATCTCATTCATCCAACAATAGGGGGAAAAGGTGCCTTCTCCCATACATTGCCCCTTCTTTTATAGGAGGCTTCATAGGTGACACTTGGCACTTCATGCATAATTAATTATTTTTATTAATCCAAAAGTTGTATTATTCACCCACCCATGTGTCACCCTCTCACCAAATCTCTCCAAAATTATTTACTTAAATTTTAATTCAAAAATAATATATTTTCTCACTGCAACATGACTCGCTATTTCTTCTCTAGTTGTTTCTTAATCCTCCTTTTTTACTCCTTAATTTGTGTTAATTACTGAAGTCAACTAACAAGTCTCAGATTTGGTCCCCCAACGACCTCCTAATTTGACTCAAATTGCCTCTTAGATTGAGATTTTTTTGTTGACTCTTGCCACATGGAGGTTCTCTAAATTTTATCCAATTTAATTTATTAATCTTTATTTTTATTCACCACCCTCTTTTATTAATGAGGTTAAACTATTTTGGGATTAGTCTTTCTAATCAACTCTATGTCCCTTCCTCCCCTTTTTCCTGTTAAACACTTATGCACATTTTCTACCTAATATTTTCCAAATGAGGGAAGGGTAGAGTTTTAAAGTGGTCTAATCTCATTTTTTTTATTTCTTCCTATTCTCCTTTTACCCCAAGTTTTATTCTTGATTAGATAGCTATGAAATTTGCACTCTATTGTAGCAACTAGAAATTATTTTTCTAACTAAATATTGTTATGTGTATTTTATTGTTATTATGACAAACAACGATTAAACTTACAACTACATTTTTCACCCAAAAAAAATGCACTGTGGAAATAAAATTGAAACTGAGAAAATAGAGCACACACACTGTTATTCAGAATTTACGACTGTGGACAAAAGTATTTTCCCTAGACCTAGTGGCCTCGTCTAGAACAATAGAAAGAAAAGAACATAATTTTTTCCTTAGAGAAGTTGGAGAATGGGAGGCTTACTTGGGATCCGTCGCAAGTTCTTCTCTCTTCTTGGCTTGCAAACTCCAATCGTAGCTCTGATTTCTATAATTAGAACCTACACATACAATCAACACAAGCTAAATATCTATGACATCTATGTAGCATTATCCAATCACTATATTCAATGGATCAACAAAGCATTGAAATATATAAATGTAAACATAACATAACACATATAGGAAAAAAATATACTCTTTGTATTAATATGAATAGGAGAGAGTTTACAACCAAGAACAGTAGTTGATCTTATAGAGATCTCCCCCAAGTTGACTTGTCCTTCCTTGTCACAAAGCACACCTCAATGTCACCCTAATGCATTAATATGACGACTCTCTTAGGTTCAAGGAAACAACATGAGGGTATGATTAGTCTCCAAAAGCCAATCTTGATGTTGTAGATGGTTGAGAATATAAAGGAGAGTGTGGTAGTTTAGGAATTCTTATCCATTTAAAAATCTAGGCTTGAAATCCACTCTTGGTGGGAGGATGAGCTCAAGGGATAAGAGGTGAAATCTCCAAGGTAGGATCAGATAGGATTTGAAGATAGGATTTGAAGTTCTTATCCAAGGCAAATGGTTGAAACAACTCCTAGAAGCTTCTCTAAGAGGAAGTTGCGGGATTATTTTTAGTTTTTCTGAATTTCTAGAACCAATGCACCCCTAGTAAGGGATAGCATGTTGTTGATAAGCGTTGGTGTAGAAATAAACAACCTACTATTGAACACAGGTCCCTAAAGGGCTAGGGTGTGATGGGCCTTAAAAGTATTGATTTGAGGCAGTCAAACCCAAAAACTCAAGGATTTGGAAGATTCATGATTAGGGCTTTGTGTAGGGATAATGACAAGGTGATCACAAATGAGGATTGAACTAGTTTGCAGGCCTATTGATCAGATTCAACAAAATGGCCTATAACACACACAATAAAATTGACACCGTATTTTTTAAGAAGTGTCCCCGAAAAAGTCCAATGTGGGAAAACTAGTGCAACAAATGAGGGTTTTATTATTATTATGTAGCAGTGAAATTTGAATTCAAAAGTTCTTATGCCCAACTTGCAATCCTTAGCACAACAATCTGGCCAAAAAAAAATGTGAGATAAAATTTGTCTCACCTTACACTGATCTCAACTCTAAAACTGGCTCAAATTAATTTCTCGAGCACAACTGCATCAGTATCTACGCATGCCAACTTGTATTGCCTTTGGAATTGTTCTGATGTTGTCATTTATCCCGACTCAGCCTTTGAAAATGACTCGCTTGGCCTTGTAGAATTTTTCCCATCCTCTAGCAACTGAATCACCCTCTCCTTCAGCTAAATCAAACTCCCTCTGAAGTTTCCTACATAACCTCACTGAAGAAAACTCGGCCCTTTTGCTGCTAACTCTCTAGCACAGGAAAATCCTTTGGAATCACTGTCTTTTCTCCCTCTTTGTATTTTTTTTCCTTTTGGATTGAACTCTTCTTCCCTGATATACCTCTGCAGCTAGATAGCTCAATCTTCCAAGGAACTCACTCTGTCTCGATGTGCTCAAGTGTCTTTCCCTCTACCCATTGAATTTCTCTTATAATCTCTCGTTGGTGAACAAAAAACCATGATTATATCTCCATCAACAACTTGGATCATCTCAAACTCAATCCATGTGAGTTTCTAGAGAATTCTCACCTTTCTCAATTAATTCTCTTTAATTAATCAATTTCCCCAAGTTATACTTACACAATTTTAAATTATCAATCAATTAATTTAATTTAGTTGCTTTGGGAGTTTTCTCCTGAAACCTTTTCTGGGTTTTGGCCATATTGTGTTTCTTAGCCTCTCTGACTAAAGTCAAGACTAGAACACCTATCTGATGCTACAAAAACTAGCAATCCCTCTTAGCAATGAAGGTGTTCTATTGTCTTTTCCTATAACATCTTCCCTTGCGTTGTTGATGTCTAACATCTACGACAAGCTACCATTGCCCACTAACCATTGCGCATACTTTGATTCATCTACTAAACCTATATTTGAACCATTTTTCATTTGTGTTGTTGTTGACATTGCATTGTACTAACTTGTAATGTTTCCAACACTACTCTGCGCTACCACTGATCTCAAGTCGTTGCTACTATTGCAACTACTACAACTGAGAACAAAACACTCTGAATTAATCGTGTCCCTATACTAGCTCTGCAACTATCTCTTGAGTCTCTAACATCAATTAGCCTCTGCACTATCTTTTGAGTATTTGCCTATGCCCTCACTAGTTTTGTGCTCTTCAATAAAATACTACAACTAATTCTACAACTGTCCCTCAAGATTTGGCTGCACCATGTTGACATTGATCCATCTACTACTGAAACTATGGGCCCCTATAGCAAGGGTAATGATCCTTGAGGAAACATCTAAGTGATGTTATCCTCCATGGATCCTACCCAAATCTGTACAACTCTGGGAACTAAATTTCAAGATCTCCACACCTCTCTCTTGAAGGTATAGTTGCACACAAGGCAAATTCATCATGCAACCTATTGGAAAAATTTTCGATATTTGTCGAAGCTGCTACCTACTTTTTCTTCTCCTTCTTATCCTTCTTCTTCTTCGGACATTGAGTACTATAGTGACCAACATCACCACATCTAAAGCACTTGATATTTGACAGATCTCTCTTCTTCTTTTCTTCTCCCTTTAAGCTTTACCCTTGACTATAACTTTTCTTTGCCCTCCCTTTTGATGCAAGGGCTACATTATCCTCATATTTCACACTCTTCGGTCCTTTGCTATTGTTGTCACTGATATTACTCTAGACCAGAGAAAGCCTCATCTCTCCCTCAGTGAAATCAGCCCACAATCGATCCCATCCAGGTAGCTAATCTCGTTAAGTAATACCTTGGATGAAATTTGTCCACTCCTTAGTGAAATCATTGAGAGTTAAATGCACTATCTCACTCTTGAGAGGTGTCTCTCCAACTGCTACAAGCTCATCTCAGACTGTCTAAATTCTAGTGAGATAGGGAGTGACTCTTTCACCCTTATTCATCCTGGTGATCCTCGGCTTCTCTTTCAACAACATCTTTTGGTTCTTGAAAGGATTTTGAAAAAGCTTAGAAATTGCATCCCACATTTATTTGGTAGTATTCTGTCTAGCTATATGTGAGACTATATGATCTCTAACTCCATTGAGAATCATCCACTCCTCCTTGGCCATCTCCTTATTGTATGTCTCTAGTTGTTGTGGATCTATAGATATGGTTATAACTATTTATGCATACATCTTCAAATCATTCTCATCTAGCAAGAAAGTCATTATGGCTTTCCATAAACAATAGTTAAGGTCTCCATCTAGCCTACCCTAATCTCAAAGTCCAGTTGAGGCCATATATTCAAAACTCAAATCTGGGAAAATAAATAGGAGTCTCCTCCCTTTCCTACTTGGTTGCCTACTCTGCTACTTGCACTCCCTCTTGGAATTTGCAGATATGCTCTGTTGTTGTATTCTGCTATGGAAAAACTCAGATTTCCTCTAGAAAAATTGATCTAGAAACCCTCAGGAAAACTCTAGAAAATTCCTTCCTATGTGTGCTTTTTATCTTCCTCCCAGCATTGATTTTCTACTGCAAAACTTGCTGCAAAATCACTGCATCCAAATCTACTCAATAAAATCTCTAATCTTCTCACCATAACTGCTTCCTAGTAACACTACTACCTGCAAATCACTGCAACTAAGGCTCTTCAAATTTTCTATTGCCTGCACACTGAAAATTGAACCCTACCTTTGCTAATTTGCACTTCCTACTGGTGGTTTGTGTAGATCCATAATTTTTTCCTAGATACTCCCTCTGAAGCTACAAAATTTCTCCCTTGTTACTGAGCCACTAATTTGTCTTCAACACTGCTCTGATACCATGTGAAAATTTTGACTCTATTGCAACAACTGTAAATTATTCTTCTAAATGAATATTATTATGTGTAGTTTATTTATTATTACAACAAACAACGAATAAAATTGCAATTGTAATTTTCAACAAAAATCAAATGCACTATGGAAATAAAACTAAAACTAAAAAAATAGAGCACACACACAATAAAATTGACACTGTTATTTTTAGACAAATGTCCCTAGAAAAACCCAATGTGGGAAAATCAGTGCAGCAGATGAGGGTTTTATTATTATTATGCAGCGACGAAATATGAGTACAAAAATCTATATGCTCAACTAACAATCCTCAACAAAATAATCTGGCAAAAAAGTTGGTGAGATAAATTTTGTCTCACCCAACACTGACCTTAGCTTTGAAACTAGCTCAAACTGGTTGCTCAAACACCCTTGTGTCAGCCTCTACTCATGCCAGTTCGTATTGCCTCTGGAACTATTCTAATGTTGTCGTTCTGCCCGACTCAACCTCTGAAAATGACTCGCTTGGCCTTCTGGAATTTTTCCCAACCTCTAGTAGTTCAATCATCTTATCATTCAGATAAATTGAACTCCCTCTGAAGCTGCATGCGCAGTCCCTATGTTGGGCGTGGGATCCCCCAAGGCAAGTTTTGGGGCTTAAAGCCCAGATTTTCACCAAATCCGATGTAAAGACTCCCGTTTTGTGGGCACAGAGCGCAAAGATTGTAAATGAGTCATAGGGTTGTCCACCCTCATTTTTATAATGTAATGTCGGCTTTAGATATCTACCCATGGTCCGCTGACCATAGGATTGTATAAATAGAGCGAGGCTCCAAGTTGTAAAGAGGAGAATCAATGGAGAAAATAGATGAAGAATTGAGTCTTATCTAAGTGTCGAGTCGAGTCTTTGGGTTGTAGAGTAGGAGAAGGCTCTATAGCTGAGTGCGCAGAGGCCTAGTAGTCCACGGCTAAATGCGCAGGTCGAGTCGAGCCTGTAACCTTTAGAGATCATTTATGTGTATCTTTTTCCTATTTTGTGCATTGGATGTATTGAGTATAAATTGCAATTCTATTGTTTATATGATGTGCGAACTTACATGAAAGTGTTGATAAAGTGAATATAAGATAAAGTATATATCTACGCAAAGATAACTAACTGTTATAAGAAGATAAGTAAGATATGCGGTGCTACTTGAGGAAGTAGCGCAAATCGTTGCTTTAGCAGCACGAAAGCACCTCAGCCCCTGTTTAGGGATACGCAAAGGTGATTATAACAGATCGCAAAGGCCTCACAGTTCAGGATAGTGCGTGAAGTGACCTGCACAAAGGTATTCACAGTTGGACTAAACCAAGCCCTCAAACATCTCAAGGGTGTGGAAACTTGGTTCCAGCATCCCCCCATACTGCTTCGGGTGAGACCTTAGTTTGCGCTCCATAGGATGTTGCCGAAAGGGCCAGTAGTACAGGGATTTCTTTGGCTAATTAACTCTGAACTAGGGTCAGGCCCCCTCAAGCCAACAAATGGTTCCATTGCCAGGATTGGAATCTACATTAAGATGTCTGATGTTGTATCATTGGAATCCAACTAAGAAGGAAAATGAAGGTTGGCTGGACAGGAGAATTCATGAGTTCGTGGTGCAGGAGAAAAGGAATCCATGACTATCAAAGGAAGAGTGGTTAGATTGCTACCTGTACACAGATATCCACGAAATATTCTTCGCATCTTTCCCTACTGAGTTGTACGAGTGGATTGCGAAGTTAGCAAATAGCCAACGAAGGTGGAAACTCGACAATCCTATTGTGTGGACCCCAGAGTTGGTGCTTAGATTAGAAGCATTGGAGGATAACATCGTGCATGCTCTTGACATTGGCTCGATCGGATTATAGGAGGATTCATTACTGAGTTCACGGTAGATACTTCAGTTAGCTATAGCGAGGTAGAGTGACGCTTTCTCAAAGGACCATGAGGTAAGTACGTAAAGTTTCTGAATACTTGGATTAAAATGCTATTGTGTGAAAAGAGGGTTATGCAATTACCTTGATTTCCAGAGCTACGCAAAGTGGAAAAACCTCAGAAACGAAGGAAGTAAGAGACCAGAGAATAGCCCTTTGATTTCACCTCCGCGAGGGGACGAGGAAGAGCTCGTGAAGTGTGATCCATTTGATAAGGCAAAGGATTCCGCGCATACCACCCCCAACCACACCACCACTAGTTTCACCGCCTTCACCTCCATCTTCGCCCGTACCACCTCCGCCACCACCGCAAGTCAATATGGCAAGCGTGATAAAGTTGCCTGTGTTGGAGTAGGAAATGAAGATCTAAACCAGTTTTGGTTCGTGATAAGAGCCGTATGGGAAGCATGGGGAGTTACAGATGATAATATAAATAAAGCAACAATGGTCAGTGCTCTACAGGATCACGCACTGACCTGGTATATTAAGCATTCTAATGAAAATATGAATGCGGGAATTGCGAATATCCAAATTGTGCTAAACAAAGAATTTAGCAGGCCGAAGTCAGAAGCAGAGTCGATCATTGGATTCAAAGAGATCACCACAAAATTTCCCTATATACACCATTCATTTTGATATGGACTCTTTTATATTGTACAATTCAAAACATGACAAAAAGGAAATCACAGTTGTAGAATAAAAATACAAAACACCTGATAGTGAAAACATTTTCCATGAGTCTCTAGGGCATTTGGGTTTTGATGGATCTCTGAATAGACTAGGAGCAGGTGCAGGAGTATGGATTCACAACATGGAAAACAATCATTCTAAGGGTCATGCATATATATTAAAATTTAAATGCACAAATAACATGGTAGAATATGAAGCTATAATATTAGGACTACAAATGGTTAGAAAACTTGGAGCCAAGAGAGTTTCTATAATGGGAAACTCAAAATTGATTATTAAACAAATCAAAGGTGAATACTCTGTAAATAATCCCAGACTTAGCCAATATAGAGAGATAGTCCTAGATTTGATCAAAGACCTTCTTGAAATCGACTTTGCTGCCATTCCTAAGAAACAGAATATGCAAGCCCACAGTTTGGCCACATTTGCTAGTACCTGCAAATTGCCTTTTCAGCCCAAGCACTAGTACACTGCAGAAGTGAGACAAAGGCCTATCATACTTGACAATTTGAAATATTGGCAGATTTTCTCACAAGATTCTCAAATTTATGATCTCATGAATGTTGAAGGTGAGTTTCAAAATTGTAATATAGATACAGATTGTACAGTAGACAATGACATAGATAGTGGGAAAGATGTAAATATTTTAGATATAGGTAAACCCACTAATTTCACTAAACTAGAAATAGATAACTTAGAAAATGTAGAAATAGAAGAAATGATGAATGATGATCCTGAAATTCTAAACCTTAAAAATAATTTTTTGCCTAAGGGATTAGTCCCCTTTTGAGATTTGTTTGATTCAAATGATGTAGCTAGGAAACCAAAAATGGAGCCTTTAAGAGCAGATATAGAAGAATGTAACATAGGAATCGAAGAAAGACCTAAGTTCATTAAAATATCAAAAGCCTTGCCTCCAGATGAAAAGGTTAAATATATAAGTATGTTCAAAGAGTTTCAAGATGTCTTTGCCTGGAGTTATGAAGACCTAAAGTCTTATGACACTAGCATAATTCAACACAAGATACCTATCAAAGAAGATCATAAACCTTTTAAACAGAAACTTAGGAGAATTAATCCAGTTCTTATGCCATAAATTGAAAAGGAAGTCAAAAGGATGTATGATGCCCAAATCATAACTCCCATCAAATATTCAGATTGGCTCTCAAACTTAGTCACTACTAGGAAGAAAACAAGAGAAATCAAACTCTACATTGATTTCAGAAAGTTGAACAAAGTCTCACTGAAAGATAACTATCCTCTCCCAAAAATGGACCATATTCTTCAGAGGGTAGTAGGTTCATCCAAAATTTCATTACTTGATGGATTTTTTGGATACAACCAAATCTTAGTTCAACCAGAGGACCAAGAAAAGACTGCATTTACTACTCCTTGGGGTACTTTCATGTATTTGAAAATTCCTTTTGGATTAATGAATGTATGAGCAACATTTCAAAGATATATGGATATAGATTTTGCCAAAGAAATCCATGACTTCCTAGTTGTTTATCAAGATGACATCACAGTCTTTTCCAAATTTGATAATGAACATCTAGATCACCTGAGAAGAGTTTTCATTAAATGCATAAAATTTGGTATTTCCTTAAATACCCAAAACACACTTTTTGGTCTAGAAGAAGGTAAACTCTCAGGACATATAATATCCAAAGATGGAATTAGAATAGATCCTGCTAGAATAGAGGCTATATTGACCATCACTCATCCTAGAAACATTAAAGAACTATAGTCATTTCTAGGCAAAATAAATTTTCTTAGCATATTCATTTCAAATTTAGCAAAATTAATTAGAGAACTAAATAACATGTTAAGAAAATATTCAATGCTTAAATGGACAGTGGAAGCTAAACGGTCTTTTGGGGCCATCAAACAAACCCTTACCAAAATTCCAGTCCTCATAAGTCCTGACTTTCAAAAAGATTTTATATTCTTTTCTTTTTCTTCAGAACATACTATTGCAATAGTCTTTTTGCAAAAGAATGATCAAGGATATGAACAACCCATTGCATTTTTCAGTATATCTTTAAGAGATACAACACTAAAGTACAACATAATGGAAAAACAGGCATTAGCTTTAGTGAAAGCTATTAAAGATTTTAGAGTGTACATCTTGTATTCACACATCATTGCTTATGTTCCAAATTCAGTAGTAAAGGACATTTTGACACAAAATGGGCCTGAAGGAAAGAGAGGCAAATGGATTGCCACTATTTTGGAATATGACATAGAAATAAAGCCTACAAAACTTATGAAAGGCCAAGGTTTAGTTAAACTCATGGCTGAATCAAACTGTCAGGCCCTAGATATAAATTTCATTGGTGCCCTAGATGAGTAGGAAGAGATGGCGACTCCACAGATTAGTGAACCTTTTACAAATTCACCTTGGTATGCAGATATCATATTTGTCTTACTAAACTTACAAGCTCCTCATGGTTTATCTAAAACTAAAGCTAGATTTTTGAAAATGAAATCATTGAAATATTGTATCATAGATAATGCTTTATTTTGGAAAGACAATGGTGACATTCTATTAAATTGTTTACTGAAAGATGAAGCTGATAAAATTATGCAAGAATTTCATGCAGGAGATTGTGGAGGACACTTGTATTGGAAAGCTATCACTGACAAAATTCTAAGGGCTGGTTTTTACTGGCCCACTCTTTTTTCAGATGTTAAGAAACATGTGACCTCCCATCACAAATGTCATATATTTGAGGGAAAAATAAAGATTTTACCTTTACCTCTCAAACCCATCTCCACAGAAATGTCATTTCAACAATTGGGTTTAGACTTCATTGGAGAAATTCGCCCAGCATCCTTAGCCCAACATAAATGGATTTTGACAACCACTGGCTACTTTACCAAATGGATAGAAGCCATCCCTTCTAGACAAGCAACAGACTTCGTCATTATCACATTCCTTGAAAACAATATCTTGTCAAGATTTGGATGCCCCCAAAAAATTCATTACTAATAATGCAACTGCTTTTAAATCCAATAAAATGTTAGACTTTTGTAACAAATATCACATTATCCTTGGCCATTCCACTGCCTATTACCCTCAAGGTAATGGACTTGCAGAATCCTCTAACAATAGGCTTGTCAATATCATTAAGAAACTGCTAGAAGACAACAAGAAGGCATGGAATAAAAAGTTGGTCAATGCCTTATGGGCAGACAGAATAACTACCAAAAATTCCATTGGTACTGTAGTGGCCAATATAGGGTGCTAGATTAGACTAGATTTATTATCAACCAAGGTAGGTAAACTTAGAGGCACGTGTCTAAAGTCTATAGACAAAAAAGGATTCCTAACTAAGTGTCTACTGTGACAGGCTACATCACTTCTTTATAGGAGGTTAAAATATGTTTCCTCTCACCTTAACACTCAGATCACCTAATTTATCGAACTGTCATAAAGATACAGTGTATTGCTAGACTGAGTTTTCAATCCTCTTACAAGAATGTTATGCACAAAATCTCTTTCTAGCTAACACTTAAGCATTCGTGAAAAATCAAAAGCACACTGAATTTTAAATGCATGAAAACAGAGTCTATGGAGATGCTTTAAAATCTAACAATGGATCAAATCTTTTACAAGATATGGTTCAATGATCTAACAATCAAATCTTCAAGCTATCACCATAAATACCATTTGCAAGAATTTCTAATCAAATCGATAAAATCATAGACATGGAAATAACACTAAACACTATGCACACTACTCAAATCGAAAACGCTATGGAAATGAAATTAACAGTATACCAATCCACATAGGGCCCGTCCATGCTTCAATGGCACACTAAAGTAACCTCAAGCAACGAGAGTATTAATGCATAAACATTGTTGGAGTAAAACTGTGACTGTAATTATGTTCTGAAGATTGAAATCACATACAAGAGTTTTGCTCTGGAACAATACACAGAGATAATAATCGTAATCGTCCTTGAAACAAAACAATACACAGTCTTTATCTTCTTGTCTCCTATCTAAATCGAATGTACATTCATTAAGCAGATATTTTTTCTTTTACAAAAGAGTGATTTTTGGTCCTTTCTAATCTAAACCGATTTCAAAAAGCAAAATGAAATCAGTTTGGGAAACCATGGCTTTTTGTTTCCTTTGTGACCAAAAAGGCTGGGTTTGACCAGCATTGACTGCATAACCAGGAGGTTTTGATTTGTTGTTGAATCAATTTTTCACCATGCATGTACATTCCATATCTCGTTCCTATCCATTGCTTTGACTAGCCTGTCATGCCACGTGTCACATCATAAACCATTTACAGGAAGTCATGACATCCTGTAATCTTTTTGTTGAAAATTCCTAATTTTTAACAAAAAAATTCACAAAATAACTTTAATGTAAACTAACAACTATAATGCTATTAATTAATCAATTTCGATGGATATGAGGGGTTTATGGAAGAAAAATATAGACAAATGATGGTGTTTCTAGAAGAAAAGGATGGCAATGAAATGGTACCAACATCTCCCCCAAGCTCAATGATTTAGCATGTCCTCATGCTAATCCTAATGTGTTGCCTTTATACTTTGTTCCTGCCTGTGCCTCTGCTGCTTGTAACAATGCATCTATGTTCTTCTGAGCTTGGGCATCCTTCTGAATGTGGAGCTCATGTTTCAAATTCTTGTATTTCTCCTTGAGGGCTTTCTTTTTAGTATACCATTTGGTTGCCCACTTGCAAATGTTAGTTTGTTTAGCCTTGAGCTCTTTGATTTGCTCCTTAAGCTTCTCATTTTTCTGCTGGGTTTTCTTACTCTGAGTTCTCAACATTTCATTCTCCCTCTTGATGACTTTCTCCAGCATGTTGGCCTCCATCAGTTCTTCTTTTAACTTTTCAATTTGTTTTTCTAACCTCCTTTGTTTCTTGATTGCAGGTGGTGACTCTTTTCCTTGCCTATTTTTGCTCTCAACTTCCATTTCGGCTTCTGGTCCAGGCTGTGAATGAGCACTGCTCTCGATGTCCATCGGTGCATGTTCATTTGACTCTGGTTGATCTTCTTGTGGCTGGGTCTTTTGTACTCTCCTGGATCTTCTTGTATATGTAGTGAAAATTTTGTCTTGCTCAATTTTCTGGGCAGCTTCTTGCCTCATCTTTCTCATCCTTACACTACTGCTGGGTGGAGGGACATTGCTTGACTTGCGCACAGGGATTTCTTCATCAATGTCAAGCATAAATCCTGAGTGCTCTTGCTGTTCTTGTTCATCCTCTCCATCTTTGATTTGATTGGCAACCAAAAATTCCTTCCATGTTTTCCCCCTTCTCTGCACTTTAAATTCAATTAGAATTTTAATTAACCCAAAGTGATACAAGCTTTTGTCCTCATTACCCTTTTGCTTTTGAATAGTTTTTGACATCTTAGTCAAGCTCTGCAAGAGGAAATAGGGTAAACTAATGGTACATTTCCCTTTTAAATGCAACAGGAGTTTGATGTGGTATAAATAGACTATGCCGTAACGACCCTCACACATAACAAATTTCTGATAATATACACCATTTCATCCCATGGATGCATCAGCCAGCTCCTAGGGACACCCTTTTTCCAGTTAACAGATGAAACCCTCGACCTAGACATGAATTGGGTCCATGATTTTTCCTTGAATTGTTTTGTTTTGATATATTTTTCTCCTTCTGGGCTGATCCCCAAGGATTGTGCTATGGTGTCTTCTGAAATCCTAAAAGAGAAGTTGCTTATCAATGCTTTCTCTCCATTAAATGTAAAGGCAAACTGCTTAGTTACTTCTTCATTGCTCCCATTAAACTTCTCCAAGAAGGGTAGCCATTGCTTTTCCCTTAAAATTGTAATACAATCATCATGATACTGGGAACTATCAAATGTATTAGGCTCTACTCTATTAGTCATTTTGACAAAGAAACTCTTGTTCTAACCCTCTTCGTTTATGCTTAATAATTCAACAAGGTCTCTTGATTTGTTACCTTTGTTTTTCGCTCCACAAAACCGACTTGGTAGCGCCCTCTGTTCTCGAGGTCAGCTTCTTCAATGGCTTAGGTAGCGACTGGATGAATGTCCTTGAATTATGGCGGAGGTGGAAGCTCATGAGCCCAATTACTATGCTCTTCCTTCGTAGCACTTGTTGTTCTTGGCCTTTTTTTTTGAAATCACAACGTTTGAATTACTAGTATGGAACGCCCTTTTTACAAACTGAGAATGAAATGGAACTTTAACAACCGACTTGACCCAATTCACTATAATGATAATAACAGAGCATATTCATATTACAAAGACAGAGGAGTAGCTGTACTGGGTTGTATAAGTACCATCATGAGAACGCCGTAAGCATGAATGGAGTACTGGAGTATGATAACGGATAGTTGTTTGCATGAGTCAACTTGGGTCGAACGATCATGTTATAACTTGGCCGATTCAAAAATAATGAATGAAATCGTTTAACACTTGCTCTCCAATGGTTCACCACCTGTCCCTTGCTCATTGGTACTTGGCCGATTAGGAAAATGTTGGGATGATAGTAAGGTTTGATGGTCGATTCAAGAATGAGGAGTTAATAACAAGGCTTGGAGGGTGGTGTAATAGAAGATTTAAAAGTCGTAGGAGGAGTATGGGGATAGGCTAGAGTGTTGGGAAATGATAGGAATTAGGAATGTGACAAGGGTGATGGGTATAGGGGTGTTTTTGAAATTGATCATAAGCAGTCATAGTCATCACATTTAACACAAATAATCCAAGACTTTAAATGTTAAAAATAAAAATTACAACAATACATTACACTTTATTGGTTGATCAAGAGTTGAGTTGGCATGCATAGGTAGGACTGATCTTTCTTGTTCAGATATGACTAATCTTCGCTGTCCATAACAGGTCCCTCTGAGATGAATTTGGATACAACAGGTCCCTCTTAGATCTGGAGAATGTTTGTGCAACTTTTTTGAAATCTGGAAAAGAACTATATGCGTGCAGCTTCCTTGATCTTTGGTGTTGATGGAGCCTCGGTGATAAGCAACCTTTGAACTCTGTTGAAACTTTGTTGAAGTAGCTTGAGATAGCAGTCTTTAACAGGTCCCTTTGATGTTTGTTGAACAGGTCCCTCTAATGTTGGTGCTGGTAACATAGTCTTCTGAACAGGTCCCACTGCATATTGCTTAAACAGGTCCCTACTTTGATTAGAACAAAGACAAAAACAACTTCTTTATTGAAATACTGAAGTGCTGAAACAAACTCTTTGAGAATTTACAATGAGGAGA